>JAQJVL010000588.1:0-202500 GCA_035578905.1 Stictocephala bisonia | reverse complement strand
GAAAAGTTGTATTCTTCGTTTGGTTACTGGAATATTCTAATTTCTTCCATAATCCAATTATTACACTAATATTATTAACAAAGTTTCTAATGTATGTTTCCCTCTGATGGATATGCAGAACTTAGTAACTAAACTCATCTGCCGTGGTTTTCAATGATAGTAATCACGGGGAAGGACCACCAAGCTGCGCTTCCGGGTATTGGAAAGGCTTCAGAGAATCTGGCAACAAGTGGTTGTGTTTTGGGAACTCGTAAACCGCGGGTTCTTGACTCGTCAGACCAGAGCGAATTGCCGACAGAGCTCAGGGTCACAATCATGTTTCTTCCTTGAAGATTGTCGTCACTAAAAAATGTCATCACCGTGGCATTTCAACAGAGACATCTCTTTTTCCGCAACGTGTAATAGAGAGCGACTGCATTCCAGTCGCGGAATCTGGTTTTAAAGTGCTCATTAATCTATATAACTTACTTAGATCGACTACTAATTAATTTCTTTTTAACATCCGTATTTTACCAAAAAAAAGTTTACTACATATCATGGATTTGAAATTGAGCTGGATATGGCAAAACGAGTCCATCTGTTTGTTCATAGAAAATGTATAACATCTTCCCGTCGTTTTTGTTATGCATTTATAAACTAAATTTACAAAGTAACATTCTCAGTTAATTAACATTAATTAAATGTTGTCGTAAATTAATTTTGAATTGACGGTTTACACAACCAGCTTTTAACGTTGGTGTTTTGTAAATACTGTACATAACTTTCTCTAGAACTAAAATGTTCTACTAAAATAAGTTCTGCTATTACCACTTAGCCGTATGTGTAATTAGATAACAACTGTCTAATTATTTGAGATTCATGGGAAATCTGCCTTAGATGATTCTGTCCAACGACAACTGATGAAAACACTCAGTGTAACAGGATTCGTGGTCGATATAGAAGCTGATATAAAGCTCCAATGTTAATTGAATTTGTTGTTTAGATAAGACGGAAAAATTGTCATTTTTGTTATCTTAAGATGCCCTCGGGATGCATATGAACACAACCAGGGTGGAAAACATTCAGCTATCAAATAGACTACTCCACTCAGTCTTATTCATTTTTATATTCGTTTACTTATTGTTTAGCTTGATTTGGTGATTCCTTTTTTGTATTGAAATCGCTCGTTTTCGTTTCGGCGAACCCCAGTGCGATGAAGGCATCCTGCCGCAAGCCACTTCCACACGCAACAGCACCAACCGGTTCCGATATTTGATGTTTTAATCATGACAAACCTTTTACTGTGATCAAAGGAATGGAGTGTCCCCACAAGGAACGATACTGCCTGAGCAGTACCATGTTTCTCGCGCTTCAACTCGTTTGATCTCCAACTGGCCTTGTTCTAGATTTACTGCTTACTGCTTAGTATTCCATGAGTTTTAAACGCTGCTAAACTAATAAACTTGCTTTGTGTACCTAAGATTAATTTTACAGATTCAATGAAGTCAAACCCATTATAATTAAAACATACAATTAATGTGTGTATTGCTTGAGAAATAACATGTGTAACAAAAGAAATGTTGATATAGCATAAAACCAATTAGTTCTGTTGGACAATTTACTAAAGTAAATTTACAAACTATAAAGGATATTCTAAAATGCAATGTTAAAAAAGTTCACTAATTTAGGCACAGGGTGTCCACATTCTGGAAGATCAGGGATAGTCAGGGAAAGTCAGGGATAGTCAGGGAAAGTCAGGGATAGTCAGGGAAAGTCAGGGAGAGTCAGGGAAATGGACAAACATTCTGGAAATCAGGTAAATCTGCCCCTGTGATGGATTTAAGATTTTTTATATGCTCTAGGCATTCGGTCATTTCAAGTACCTAGAATTTTAAGAATATTTTTAATTTTGAATAAAATAACTAATGTATTTCAAGATTTAACGTAAGAATAATTTGGGATCTAAGCCTTTTTTTAAGTTTAATATTAATACATTTTTTTATACAGTATTTTCTTTTTTTATAACTTAATCCTACCTATTTTGCGATTGTGTTTGTGGCAGATGAGGACTTCTTACATTGAACATGGTAGTAGCTTGTTAGGGATGAGGGTACATGGTATTTGTAATCGCGTAAATCAATTTAATATACGTCATTTTGGTTTGAGATAGATACAAATTTACGTGATGGATAAAAAGTGCTTTTCCATTCATTAGTGATTTAGTTATTCAACTAACAACGTTCAGAGTAAACAAATTTTTTGAATATCAAAATCAGACATTTTCCGTTTTACTTTCGGACAAGCAATACTTTCTCATGTAATGATCATTAAGTTAATTACGTACAATAAAACTACAAACAGCTGTGAGCTATGAATGGTGAGTAATTAGTAAACTGAAAGCTTAAGTAAACACGAATAATACCAATCTTCCTGTCTGCACTCCGTACCCTGATAAACAGAGTGTGTAGACACGAACAGCTGTTCAAATACCGAGGACAAACCAGCTGTTTATCAGCTGATGAATGGGTGTGACTGAATTAGGACTGCGCTCCGCTCGCTTAGACGAGTGCTCATTAAACTGCTCTCGTTAGTAAGTATTGAAGCAAACATGTCAAGAACCAACTTATCACATAGCATATGTCTTTGTCCAGTTTGATTTATAACCCACCTTTAGTGCGCTCGATAAGTTACCCAGAGTGTACAAACATATCGATGGTTTTGTTCATATCCAATCACAATCGGTAAGTTAACCACAAACTGGGTACTTTGAATGGTCTTAAAAATTTTTGTTGTGTCAGTTTAGTTCTTATTCCATCAAAAGTTCTGTTCTAGGTAACTGCTTTTGTTTAGAAGGCAATAACACGCACGTCACTTTTCAATTAAAAATTTTCGTAAAACATCAAAGAGCTGTCCAATTGTTCAGTAAATCAATTTGCAAAACCACAAATCCCCTACATCTTAGACAACCCAATTTTACAAGATTGCTCGTTTCCATAATCGTTTTCTGTAGTTTGCCGTATATCCCTTTTCCAATACGACGAATGTTTGTGGTCTGAGTACGTCAGACCCCAGTCTTTAAATGAAATGATATTAAAAACGATTTTATCGTTTCTTCACAAGGCGAAGTTAGGGCTGAAAAGGCCAAAGATACTCAAATGTCTCTCTCCCTCCCTCACACGTATCCCTCTTTCTCCCCCCTCTCCTCACATCTACATCACCCTCTATCTTCCCCCTCTCCTCCCATCTCCCTCACCCTCTATCTCCTCCCTGTCTCTCTCTCACCTTCTATATCTCCCTCCCTCCCCTCTATCTATCCCTCTCTCTCATACTCAATATCTTCCCTTCTCTCTCTCTCTCTCTCTCTCTCTCTCTCTCTCTCTCTCTCTCTCTCTCTCTCTCTCTCTCTCTCTCTCTCTCTCTCTCTCTCTCTCTCTCTCTCTCTCTCTCTCTCTCTCTCTCTCTCCCCTTCTATTTCTCCTTCTCTCCCCCCTCTCTCTCTCACACTCTCTTGCTTTTGCGGCAGTGGAGTGCCCGTTCCAAGAGAACAGTTCCATAGTTCTCCTTTACCAAAAGCAATCTGTATTCTACAACTTTCTGTTTCCAGGTGATGTTTGCCGCGCTGGTGGCAGTGCTTCTGTGGTCCTGCGCCCCTCTGCCAGCCCGCGGTCACCATATTTCCTGTGAAGAGGCGCGCCTCAAGTGCGCCTACCGCACAGGCTGTGGCATGGCGCTGCAAAACTACATAGTCGGCTGTTCTACAGTTCTGCGCGACGCCCCAGATCGCTGCCCTGAGGAGTGCCAGCATGCACTGATTTCTCTAACCTCCACTGACGAGGGCAAAGAACTTATGGCGGTAAGAGCAATTTGCCAAAATCTTTTTTAGACTAAATTAAAATAAAATTTACCAAAATAAAGATTATCTGTGAACTTTTTTATTTATTTATTTCCAAAAACACTTATACATTAATACAGATCAAAAGTATTCTTAAACAAAAAAAAAAAAATACACTTAAATTATCGGTATTTATCTTAAACTACATGCTAAGCCTGACTTAACATCAATGCTAAGTAAAATAATGTACATGCACACGTCCACATACAATACACTTTTTGATTCACATAACATCACATAGACAAAGACACACGAGCGAAAACATGTATATACATATTCATACATACATGCATACACAAACACACCCACGCCTGATTATAAATATAAACGTTGTTCAAACTAATATAGCCTAAATATATTAAGACTGAGAAAATTAATAACACATAATGTGGCACTAATTGTTGCTTTTGACTTTGATTCTTTCCTTCATTTGTATATTTTTCCGATTGTCATTCTTTAGCCTGTTATATCGGTTGGTTTACGTACATCATAGTTCAATAGCTAACTCTGATTCATACATTACACATCCGCTATTCAAGCCTGCTGTGAAAATGTAATTACTGACAGATTCTTATAATATTTACCTTGGATTATCAAATAAATATATTTGCCAACTAAACAAATGTATAAGTGCTCTAGTTTTCAATAAACGAGTGTCATTAACATACGGTCCTGTCATTAATATTTGTATGCATGAAAAGACGCAGCGAATGAAAACCAAATTATATGCATACAAATTACAAATTTCTTTTTCATTTTCTTTGTAGTATCATACTATATGGAACTTAAATTACTTTTATATTCCTTAGATATACGAACCTTAAAATATCTTTTACTATCATTCAGAATTAGCTTCTGCAAGTAAGTTCGTTTGAAGTTAAACGCGTTTTTATTTTTGTCATTTTTGGCAGTTTTTATTCTATTATCAATGTAATGCGTAACTGAGCGTCTTAATTGTTCAACAATGTTTCGATAGTTTCATTTTATACACATAACAGAAACGTTTATTTCCATACTCGATATTCAGTTAGTATTTACTTGATTATTTTCTATCAATTTTGTTATTTTTATTAATGTTTTGAAATTATTGTTTTGGTTAGACTTTGTACCACCACCATAATCACTAGTTATGAATTCATTTTATCAATTTGAACGTAAAGTATATTTTACAAAAAACCTACTCCCGATATAAAGTTTTACTATTTTTAAAGTCGTAACACTACTGAAATATGTCTAAAGTTTGAAATGTTTACTTTGGTCCCGAAGTAGGCCAGCTGTGCCTGAAGGTCACTGTCCACTCGGACTGGCCACTCCTACGTAGCCTGCCCCCTGCCCTGCAACCACCCACTCGTCTTACAACTCCAGAGAGCGTGTCACTCCTAGTTTATGGCCTCAATACAACTGTCCCTAGAAATATATTGCTGCTCTTAAAGTACAGTTCCATTATATCCCGGTTAGCATTTTGGAATATCCATTAAAATTATCTGATCTTAAACTTCACACATTTGAATTGGATTTACGTAAAAAATGTTTGCAGTTAACCTCACCAAGTCTGTACATTTTGTTTTTAAATTACTTTATTGCCAGTTCAGAGCTATAAAATTGTTTTCCGTTTTTACTATCCAAGAGTAAAACAGCGCATATTAATGTTAAATCTAATAAATATTTCTCTACATCTATAGCATACGAGTAGGTATGAATTTTGCACCTGGAATATAACGGGCAAGTATCCAACAAATTCGCAGGTTATTTTAGACTCATAATTCGACTTATCTTCTCGGTGTTTTTGTCCATATTTTTTATTAAATGATAGTAATTTTATAACTGGGCAAAAAATTAAGGCCCTCCAGCCTCCATGTCAAGGCTTCACGTACTATATACAAGATTTTTTAATGAAAAAGGAAAGGACTATCTCATTTTTTTACCTTACTCTGCTCATTCCCCATACAGTAGACTACTGAATAGTGCGGGAACCTTATTTAAATAAGGGGGAGAATCTGTGCAGTTCAAGATTAAGATTAGTGATAAAATGTTTCAGTCAAGACCAGAGTTCGAACCTGGTTTTTCTCTAACTCAGACTTAAAATCCTGGCGCCTTAGACCACCCGGCTATATACCAGCTCTGCTTACAATTATAAAAAATGCACTAAGGTGGATATTGATTTTCAGTCAATATAACAATTGAGTAAAACCAAAAATATAAACAGCGCTCTCGACCATTTCAACAGTCGACACTGATTATGGTCTGAATGCGCATGCACAGATGAAGTTAGACGGTCTGGATATTAAATTTGGATTTTAACTACATTAGTCCATATGATGACTCACACTCCTACACTTTGTAAATTAACTATCTAACTTCTATCTTTGTTTATAGTGTGCCTGCACCGACGAGATGTGTCGAGAGACGAAGGAGCGAGCGGAGGTCTGCCGACCCCACGTGACCCGTGCCACCAGGAACGAGTCCATCGTATCCTGCCGGGTTGCGGAGTGGATCTGCTCGGCCGACGGGGTATGTTCCACAGCTCTCGACTACTACCACCATTATTGCCGCTCAATGTTCCAAGGACGCAAGTGTTCAGGCCGTTGCAAGAATAGTATCAACATCCTCCGTCGCCAGGAGAAAGCGGCCAAGCTGACCACGTGTGTCTGTGATGGCCGGGAGGAGTACAACTGTGAGGAGATCCGCTCCAACATGGCACGCTTGTGCTACGGCAAACTGCCTCCGGTGCCCGCGGCCCGTCCACTACCTCCAGTGCCGCCCCCGGATATCCCTCAGCAGGACCCTAGTACTGCTGCCTCCATCCTGCCATCCTCGTGGTCCATCCTCTTGCTACTATCCTGGTTACTGGCCACATGACATTGGTAAGGCATATCTGTTGTAGATTTATGACCAACTTCTCTCTTCAAGATAGTTACTATCAATTCTAGCACACTATTTAAAGAACAAAAATAGTCGTGTACTACAACGACTTGTATGGTTGGGGCACTGAACAAATGTTTACTGAACAATGTGTACATAGTGAACGTTTATGTTGAACAAGTGTACAGTCTAATTTAGTCTAAGTTTGAACTAACTATTGAAGTTAAAAATTTAATGCAGCATTTTTACAACAAATAAATAAAGAAACTGAATAGTTATAATAGTAGACCAAGTGATGATACTATGTAGTATTTTAATAACAAATCACCCTCCCCAAGTCATCAATACTCATCTCACTGATTACAACCTGAATTTGATCACATCTTGATTATTGTCATCTTCAACAGTTGTTGCAAGACCATGGGAAAGTCCCATAATGGAGATGTACTGAGGCCATAACATATGAATGAAGTCTTAAATAAAAAAAAAAAAAAAAAAAAATGGTATCAAAATGCAAAACTATGGCAATAAAAAAAAATATTTTTCACAGTACTATCAAGATGTCACATGTTTCCTCACATGTGAGAGTTTGTCATTCTACTACATATGAAAACACATGTAAAATGAAGCATTTAAAATCATTTTAATGTTGTAGGGACGAATAATTTAATTAGAATTCACTTGATTTTTAAAAATAAAGAAATGATATTAAACTTTTTTCTTATTATGTAAAATTTATATTTAATAAGTTATATTCTTTGGTATTGTGAAATAACGAGTTTAAAACTCGAGTGAAAGGAGATTTTTTAGTATTTATCTATTTAAAGGGCTTGTCTTGCAACTTGCACTTCAAACTCGGTTCATACTGAAAAAGCTCACACTCAACACTATTGTGAAATGAATTATTTTATATTTGCATTTTCAGGGTGTGAGGTGACCATTGAGACATGAACCTACCTCAGTTGGCAGCCACAGTATGCAGCAGGCTGCAGTACGCGGTACTCAGTACACAGCCAGCCCTTCAGTTACCAGTCGCAGCCTCTAGTTCCTCCACTGTATCACCATCTGTTCCTCTCACCCCAATAACAGGCTTTAACCACCATATATTTATTGATCCACAAACAGTTTGATGTTTATACTATGTACATACAAGCCTTGTAAATAACTTGTTTATATTATTTTTGTAAATTCCTGTATATTTCTGGACATGATTTGTATTAGTTTGTCACATTTAAAAGTGAAGTCCAGCTGTACCTGTAGACAGGTTTTCAGCAGAAATAGTGTAAAAACTGAACACCAAAGAAGAGTTTACAGTTTTGTAATAAATTATTTATTTTTGTTATGTGATGCGTTTCTTATGTTTGTTAATGTTTATTAATCAGTATTATAAGTATGGTCAGGTAAAATTTAAAAATCTTGTTTTTAATAATTTTAATTTTAAAAGTCATGTCTCCCCTTTCGTAATACATCTATTGTTTAGATTTTTCTGATTAACTGATTGCATAGCTTCCATAATCCACATGTATTTAAAAGTGTAAAATACAAGAACTATTTATTTTACAGTTAAATAAGTAAAATACTTTAGTGAGACTATAGTACAAAATCTTTGTTCCTTATCAAACACCTGTAAAACTTAAGACAATCTATATCTTTATATTTTAACCAAAGCACAGAAATTAGTTACTTTAAGGAACTAATTTTTCATTTTAACGATTAGTTGGCTTTAATAATCTGTTTAATTTGGTGAGAAACTATTTAGAATTATTATTACAATAGTCTGGAGAAAATATATTAATTTTAGAAAGAAGTATACTTCAGAAATATTCATCAGCACACAAATATTCATCAGCACTACATTTTATAGCTAAATTATAAACACTTAGATTAATCTGTCAAAGGTGCGCCAATTTTGATCAATAAGTACAAATGTATGCTCCCTAACTAAAATTAGCATTGTTACTGAATATATTTGGTAACAAGAAATTATCGAAATAAATGTGTGCATTTGTATTATTCTGTGCAATAATATAAATGTAGGTTTAATCCTTGTTGCTAAAAATCCAACATCTGTAAAAAAAATTGCAATCTAGCAAACATTTTATTGATTTAAAATAATATATCTCAACTCTACATTTATAAAGTATGAAATAAGAATAAAAATTTTGATATTTCAAAGATTTGTTGTCTGGATTAATGAAGAGAAATATACAGTATATAACGTCTCTTGCAATAAGTTATCTTGGGTAACATTAAATAGGTAACAGAGTTCTGAGTATTTCTAACAGTTGGTAATGTGTGAATTGATATTAGTATGTTTTGCTCAATGTAAATAAAAACTATAAAATAGAACTGAGTTCAAAGAAAAATTATTAATTATTTTTATATCGGTATTTTATTATATTTAATTAATACAGTAAAGATGATATTATCAATAAATTATCATGTGTTTTTAATTGTTTGTTCATTAAGTCATACATGTGTTATTTTTCTGAACTAAAGGGATTACTGTTTACAGTTCTTTTTAATGATTATAGTATCTAAGCATAAATGATTGGAACCAGAATCAATTTCCATAATAAACGATGTTTTGTAAGAAATTTGAGTTTTTTCTTCAGTGGGCAGTGATGTGTAGAGGGGGGGAGTGAGAGAGAGACAGAGAACAGCTGTGGACCACCCAAGGTTTAATCCCATGCCATTGCCAGTGCCATCCATGTCCTCTAGAAAACAGACCAGATCATAAAAATCTCCAACCAACTATACTCCGCCAGCTGGAAGTACTTTCTATCTTGGATGCTGTATAAATTCATAGATGTAAAAAGTACAATTTGAAAATAAGGGGAATGATGGAAACTGCACATTGTGAAATAATCTATCGTGAACTTAAATGGAATAATCATAGTATACTATTCAAAGTTTTAGAAATGAGTGTTTTAAGGGTTAAAAAAATAAAATAGTTAATTTCTGTGATGTCATCAAAAGTTTAAGAGAGAAAAGAACATTTATACATGTGTTTATTTTTACTAGATACCAATTCAAAAAAAAATATTTTTAGTCATTTTCTGCATAAATCAATAAGTTCATAACAGATACAGTGTTCTCCTGTAAAGTTATCGTCTAAACACAGACAATAGCACAGAAAACACAATTTTGTCTCTTTTCAATGTTCATTTTTTGCATTTTATTCAATTAATTGATCTTTTTGTATCAAAGTGTGAGCTATCAATACGGGGATCTAAAATTAATTTTTAAACATGAATAAATTTAAACTAAAAAAGTTCTTTGGCATACCTGCATTTAAGTACTCCGATTTAAACGTGTTCAAGTAGAAAAGAAGAGGACATTCGAGAAGAGGTAACAATGTTTAGGATAGGATCATAATACGACAAATTATGATTCTATCCTAAACTACAAAAAGTAAGTAATGCACCAACAACACTTTGGTTAGTTGGAATACTTGGACCTCGTCGTCAAACAACACTTTGGTTAGTTGGAATACTTGGACCCCGTTGTCAAACAACATTTTGGTTAGTTGGAATACTTGGACCTCGTCGTCAAACAACACTTAGGTTAGTTGGAATACTTGGACCCTGTCGTCAAAACAACACTTTGGTTAGTTGGAATACTTGGACCCCGTCGTCAAACAACACTTTGGTTAGTTGGAATACTGGACCCCGTCGTCAAACAACACTTTGGTTAGTTTGAATACTTGGACCCTGTCGTCAAACAACACTTTGGTTAGTTTGAATACTTGGACCCTGTCGTCAAACAACACTTTGGTTAGTTTGAATACTTGGACCCTGTCGTCAAACAACACTTTGGTTAGTTTGAATACTTGGACCCTGTCGTCAAACAACACTTTGGTTAGTTTGAATACTTGGACCCTGTCGTCAAACAACACTTTGGTTAGTTTGAATACTTGGACCCCGTCGTCAAACAACACTTTGGTTAGTTGGAATACTGGACCCCGTCGTCAAACAACACTTTGGTTAGTTTGAATACTTGGACCCCGTCGTCAAACAACACTTTGGTTAGTTTGAATACTTGGACCCTGTCGTCAAACAACACTTTGGTTAGTTGGAATACTGGACCCCGTCGTCAAACAACACTTTGGTTAGTTTGAATACTTGGACCCCGTCGTCAAACAACACTTTGGTTAGTTTGAATACTTGGACCCTGTCGTCAAACAACACTTTGGTTAGTTGGAATACTGGACCCCGTCGTCAAACAACACTTTGGTTAGTTTGAATACTTGGACCCCGTCGTCAAACAACACTTTGGTTAGTTTGCATACTTGGACCCCGTCGTCAAACAACACTTTGGTTAGTTTGAATACTTGGACCCTGTCGTCAAACAACACTTTGGTTAGTTGGAATACTGGACCCCGTCGTCAAACAACACTTTGGTTAGTTTGAATACTTGGACCCCGTCGTCAAACAACACTTTGGTTAGTTTAAATACTTGGACCCCGTCGTCAAACAACACTTTGGTTAGTTGGAATACTGGACCCCGTCGTCAAACAACACTTTGGTTAGTTTGAATACTGGACCCCGTCGTCAAACAACACTTTGGTTAGTTTGAATACTTGGACCCCGTCGTCAAACAACACTTTGGTTAGTTTGAATACTTGGACCCTGTCGTCAAACAACACTTTGGTTAGTTGGAATACTTGGACCCCGTCGTCAAACAACACTTTGGTTAGTTTGAATACTTGGACCCTGTCGTCAAACAACACTGAATTTATTCATATACAGTTTTCCTATTTTGTATACAGTACTCATTTTTTGTCATAAACTTTATGATATAAATAACGATTTGTATATGTTGACTTTAATAAAAAAAATAATTTCTTAAGAAACATTACTCAGCACTAACATACAAACAATAACACAATAACAATTCTACGCAGTGCAATTGATCCAAGCGGCCTGCTCTGACACGTCTAGAACGTACCTGTGACAGTTGATGTGTTGTGATTCAGTCCTGTCAGGTACGAGCACGTGTCTACGAACACGTACTGTAGCAGGAAATGGCTATCACAACTCGGACTTCCTGAATCCTTCAGCTGTAGTGGACGGAATTTGAAGATAAGCCGCAGTAATCCGACCTTACGACACCTCTCCAACGCAAACGGTCATCACAACTCGAGCTTCCTGGCTGTTGAAGGGAATTTGAAGATACTTTCAATGCGAAACATCTTTTAATTTTACCTTACTACACTTCTCCAACGGTCATCACAACTCGAGCTTCCTGACTGTTGAGCCGAATTTGAAGATACTTTCAAAGCGAAACATCTTTTAGTTTTAGTGTGCGACAACTTTCCTACGGAAAAGGTCATCACAAATCGAGCTTCCTGACTGTTGAATGGAATTTGATGATGGTTTTTTTAAAAGGAGTATTTCTTTTTAAATATCTTATATGGAGACTTCAAATATATTTATTTTTCAGTTTGCTCAAGTTAAACTTTAATTAACTCTGTCTTGGCTAATACCTGGGAATTTTACATGTTGAACCAGACTTATGTCTGAACATGAAGTTGATTCTTTTTTTAGGACTAGTATTTGGTCAAAATATGATAGCTCCTAGAACAGATCCTTGTTGGGCCTCGTACTTTATTTCACCTTTTTTTTCATAAAATACCATTTATTTCGACACATTTTAGATAAATAGCTTCTGAATCAAAAATGAGGATTTCCTCTTACCCCAGAATCATATAACATATCTAACAAAATCAATTGGTCTACTATGTCTATTTCTTTTTATTTCAAAAGAGAGAGAGCACTTGCAAATTAACCAGATTAATTCCGTGATTGACACCACTCGTACAACTTACAATACTCCCTGTTTAAATTACACACTTTCCTAAACCCATATTGATTTTGACTAAACATGATAGTGTCGTAAAACGTTCATAATTTTGCTGTCATTACTGTTTCAAACATTTTAAAGAAAGATAAAGTAAAGAAATTGATCGCAAATTTGAGGAGTATGTTATCAGCCTGTTTGTTAATTGCACAACAGATTTTTTCAACTAAATCGGGAAAATTCCATAGCTAAAACTTAAATTAATTTAGATTTAAAGAATTAAGTTTATTCTAACTCTTTTATACTGTGGTTTATTAGAGAATAATAACATATATTAGATAGTAAGGTAAAAAAGAAAAATAATCTTGATAAAATAAAACCCTGCATTAATAACCATATTTATATTTATTTTTAACTTTAAAATAAAATTTATGTTAAAGTTAAAAAATCATCCACACAATTCAAATCTTAAAACGTATTTTAGTAAATTTATAAATAAATTACAAGTATTAATCCGAAACTTGAAAAATACATACTGTATTAGGAGGATATTTTTAAAATGGTGATTTGAAGGCATCTTGGCGAATTGTTAATGGAGTAACTGGAAAAATACAAAATATATCTCGGACAGTAAATAAATTATGTATAAATGGTAGTGATGTAAGTGGGGTCTGTTTCAGAAGAGGACCCCCACGCTTGAAAAATTTACTATAACCTAACCTAACCTAACCTAACCAAGCGTGGGGGTCCTCTTCTGAAACAGACCCATGTAAGTGATAATCTGATGGTCTGTAATAAAATTAATAACTTCTTGTGTATAGTAAATAAATTAAATATTCAGAAAACAAAACCAAGAGGTTTTGATGCACATTATCTTGGGGATTATAAGTATCCATTAAAATCTATGTTTCTTGATCCTGTAGTAGCTGAGGACTTGAATGGCACAATTATGTTCCTTTAAAATAAAAAATCAACAGGAATTCATAACTAGTACTTTTATGATTAAAAATGTATATCCGAAAATAGTAAATATTTTACTATACTTAGTGAATATATAGTTATAGAATTGTCCATGTAAAAATATATTTGTACACTGCATATTCTATTCTTATATACACATATCTGAATTATATACAGATATGTATACGTACATTATGTTCAACCTAAACAGTACCACTAATACCGGTAGATATACAAGTTTTAAGAACTACAATACTTCCTCATATTATTTGAGAACCGGACATGAGATATGAACAATTTCTTTCTATAGGATCGATAAAAACATTTCTATGAGAGCAATCCGGTTTAATAGCTTGTCCTAATTGGTTTTATACAGTTGATAAAAAATATGTGTAAACTTTAGAACTTATAGCAATTTGCTTATAACATGAAACAATGTTTTTATTTATAATAAACAAAACCATTTAGAGTTATCGTTTTGTCCTATTAGCTCGTTTATAAGTTTTCAAGAACTTTTATTATTATTTACAGATTCTCATTTCGATAATAAGTGTGGTCTTATTACCATGCCCTAACTTATATAAAAAACTAAGGCCTGCGAATTATTTCTTATATTTATCATTGAACAGTCTGTTTTTAACGTTATTATGCAAAGATTTACTTTTAAGTGTGTATAAATATGTTATATTTGTAATCCCAGATTTCGATCTATGATAATTACGATCAATTTTCATTTCCACTCCAGGCGCAGAAATGTGTGTTTGCAGTTGTGCTTCGAATAAGACGCAAGCAACAGAGGCAACTAGCTGTGACTTAATAATATAACAATCAATCAAGACAGATAAGAGTGGCAATTCCAATCTGAGAATAATGTGGCATCAGCTGATCGCTTGCCGTCATAGTGACTACTGCTAATAGGGATCGTGCTTGGGTTGCGACAGTTACCATCTGGGTCCCATAATGCGATGCTCGAGTTGCGACAATTGCCCGAATGAGCCCTCAAAGTAGTGCTTGAGTTGAGAAAATATACTTGTATATTTACCGTGAATGTAATCAATAAAGTTTTCAAATCTCAGTAAATATTTGTTCTCCAAATAACTTATCATGGATTAAATTTATATACTACAGATAAAATACTGGACAATAAAGTCGAAGTCGCTCCTAGTTAAGCTTACAACATCGCACAAGTGAGATTGCTAGTTGTGCTGACATATTTGATGATGAAGACCAGTTAGGTGATCCATTATTGATGACAAATATTTGTTCCTCAGCCTATACGGGTTTGGCTGCCATTTAGATAGTTCGTCAGCAGCAAGATGGTACGTATTGTCTCATACCTGTACGTCTGCTTTTACTGAATTTTGAACATTCCGTAGAACAGATCAATAGATCAAATTCATAGAAACGGTATCCTATGAAAATCTAAATTTTATTTTGCAATAGATTCCTTCACGTTGTAATATAAAAGGAATTTAATTAGCTGACAAACTAGCTAAACAAGGAGCAAAAGAAAATCTATCCTATTAAAACAATGCAACTCCATTCCATCAAGCAAAGACTAAAACTATATATTCTATAAAAATTATTTCCAAATTTCCTTACAATATGAAATAAAAACAAATCATAGGAAGATTTAAATAATATACCAGATATCCCGAGAAAAAGTGCTGAGGCTGCTTTTCGTCTAAAAACAGGACAAAACTGCCTTGGGAAATGTTTTCATAGCTTTGGAATATATGAAAATCCAAATTGTATTTTATGTAAATCTTATAGACAAAAACCACACTTTATAATCTTCAAAATTTACATAAATAATTTATATTGTAGATATTGTGAAGCCAGGTCACTAATGAATATACTTTCCTATTTAATAAAAAACAGCCTGTTATTATTGTGATGAAATACGTTTAAAACTATTATAAATATTAGCTTAACAGTTCATAATGACCTTGGTAGAAGCTACAATAACGAGAAAGTCACAAGATAGCCTGCTCATTCTAAAATATAAAAGTGTTACACATAAAAAATAAACATGTTATTATTCAACGAAAATTTTGTGTTGGAAGTTAATTTAACACTACCACTGCAGACTAGCTTCTGTACGATGGAGAATATCGACGAACAGTTTCTAAGCCAAACTACTAACAAATAACTACACCGATCAAATGATCACAAACAACTACACCGATCAAGTTGATCAAATGCTTCCAAAGAACTACACCGATCGAGCCAATCAAGTGCTTACAAACAAGTTTACCGATCGAGCCAATCAACTACTCACAGACAACTATACCGATCAAGTTAATCAAGTACTTACAAACAACTACACCGATCGATCCGATCAAGTGCTTACAAACAAGTATACCGATCGAGCCGATCAACTACTCACAGACAACTATACCGATCAAGTTAATCAAGTACTTACAAACAACTACACCGATCGATCCGATCAAGTGTTTACAAACAAGTATACCGATCGAGCCGATCAACTACTCACAGACAACTATACCGATCAAGTTGATCAAGTACTTACAAACAACTACACCGATCGATCCGATCAAGTGCTTACAAACAAGTATACCGATCGAGCCGATCAACTACTCACAGACAACTATACCGATCAAGTTAATCAAGTACTTACAAACAACTACACCGATCGATCCGATCAAGTGTTTACAAACAAGTATACCGATCGAGCCGATCAACTACTCACAGACAACTATACCGATCAAGTTGATCAAGTACTTACAAACAACTACACCGATCGATCCGATCAAGTGCTTACAAACAAGTATACCGATCGAGCCGATCAACTACTCACAGACAACTATACCGATCAAGTTAATCAAGTACTTACAAACAACTACACCGATCGATCCGATCAAGTGTTTACAAACAAGTATACCGATCGAGCCGATCAAGTGCTCTCAAACAACTACACCGATCAAGTTGATCAAGTGCTCATAAACAACTACACAGATCAAGTGCTCACAAACAACTACACCGATCAAGTTGACCAAGTGCTCATAAACAACTACACCGATCAAGTTGATCAAGTGCTCATAAACAACTACACCGATCAAGTTAAGCCTAATTATGTATACAGAGCGGGTGGTGTTCTGTGTTATGTTGATATTAGTTTTGACTGCAGTCAATTGCAGGTAGACATGACATCAGCTGACGCCTTGCTTCTGGATATCAGATTTAATAAATCATATTTTAAATTACTTTGTTTATACAGATTGCACAATTTTTCAGTAAATTTATTTTTAGACGAAATATCTAATGTTTTGAGAAATATAAACAATAATGTAATTTTTATGGGAGATATTAATATAGACATAGCTGCAAATAGTTCGATATCGAATAATTACCTCACTTTACTAAATAACAATGGTTTTGTATCATTAATAAATGATCCTACTAGAATAACTAACTTATCAAAAACTTGTATAGATCATGTATTTGTCAGAAGTAAAAACATAAGTAAATATAACAGCGCTGTTTTTGACGAAGGTATTACAGACCATTGTATATTAGGAATTAGTTGTAAAAATAACGTCAAAAGTAATGTAATTAATAGTATATATCTACCTGAAAAATCTACTATTGATTTTAACTTAGTTAAATATAAGTTGCAAAGTATTAGTTGGGATGAAGTATATTTAGAAAAAGATGTAAATTTATGTTACTGCAAATTCCATGATTTACTAACTAACATTGTAAATAATTGTAGTAAAAAGGTTAACAGTTGTCGCAAATTAATGAAAGCTAAGTCTTTGAGCCCTTGGATTACTCAACAAATATTGAATAAATTTAAGCAGAGGAAGAAGCTGTTTAAAGTTTGTAAAAGAAGACCTTATGACATCACTTTAATAAATTTTGCTCCGACCTTAACAATCAGATTTTCTTCGCAAAAAATAATTTTTATGCAAGAAAAATTGAAAGTTGCAATGGAAACATATCACAACAGTGGAAAGTAATAAATAGTTTGACAGGAGAGGCCTCAAACAAGAACATAGAGCGCATTGAGTTACAAGACGGAACAATCACGTCAGACCCAAGCGTTATCGCATATGAGATAAACAAATACCTTATCGCTGTCCAAGCCGACCGACCTCGTACAGTTCCCACATCGACTCTCCCACCTATTCGTTCTTATCCACAATCATTCTTTATAGAGCCAACTACTGTAAATGAAATAAAACAAAAAGTAAAAAATTTAAAAAATAAAAAATCAACAGGTTTTGATATGATTAGTGTTCATTTATTAAAATTCATTATAGATGAAATCGCCTCAGTACTGGTTTATGTAATTAACGTCAGTTTTAGTACTGGCATTTTCCCTGAAATGTTGAAGTTAAGTTCAGTTGTTCCAATATTAAAGAAAAATAATTCTGTTCAATTAGACAACATAAGACCCATTAGTTTACTCTCTGTTTTTTCCAAACTTATTGAAAAAATAATGGTAAAGAGACTGCAAAAATATTTAGATAATTTAAATTTTTTTAGCGAACGTCAATTTGGTTTCGTCAGGGGAAAATCTACAGAAGATGCCTTAACAGCCATAACAGAAAACATTTATAGTAGTTTGAATTCAAGATTGAAATGTACAGGACTTTTTATAGATTTCAAAAAAGCATTTGATTTAGTTGACCATGACATTCTGTTAAACAAGTTAGAATACGTAGGAATTAGAGGTATTGTTTTGAGTTGGTTTAAAACTTTCATTATGAATAGAAAGCAACAAGTAAAGTTTCAAAATACCTTCAGCTCAGCTAAAACAGTTGAATCTGGAGTTCCCCAAGGATCTGTGACATCTGCTGTCATGTTCTTAATTTTTATAAATGATTTGTTGACACTACGTTTTAATGGAAAAATTACAGCTTTTGCGGATGATATAGCTATTTTTTACTCACATAAGAATGAATTAAATATTAGTGAACAAATAAATAGTGACCTATTATTATTACGTAAATGGTGCCTCATTAACAAAATGCAAGTTAACGTCAACAAAACTAAATTTGTAAATTTCAACTTTCAAAATTTTTATTTGCCAATTCCTCTGAAATTCCATTCTCCATCTTGTAACACGAGTCTTTGTAAGTGCCAACCATTAGAAAAAGTACACAGTTTCAAATATTTAGGAATTACATTGGACGAAAAATTTACTTTTGAACAACATATTTCCAGCTTACATAAGAAAATTAGATCTGCTATTAGAAAGTTTTATTTTTTAAGAAATGTCTGTAGTATTGAAGTGTTAAGATCTCTTTATTTCGCATTGATTAATTCCAGATTGCAGTATGGCCTATTGTGCTGGGGTGGAAGCTACAAATATTTAATAAACAAATTAAGAACAACACAAAATTACTTCCTGAGAATAATTCTAAAGAAGACTGAGAAAGAAAGCTCTTTCCCTCTTTACAGTCAATTAAAAATTTTACCCCTTCAGCACCTTTTTATATTTTAAGTCTTAAGATTGTTTTTTATTAGAAGTGGAAACATAAGGAACACTAATTTATACTACACAACAAGATTTATACAGAACAAAAATTACAGACTGCCAAAAGTAAACAAAGCCATTTTTAAACGTTCACTTGCCTACTTAGGACCAAAATTTTTTAATTTTCTTCCACTTGATATTAAAAATGCAGTTAATTTGAAAACTTTTTGTAAAAAATCAACTACTTGGCTTTCACTGCAACAAGACGTAAGCTATTTTAATGTTGATATAACATAAAATGATTGGTTTGTTTTGTTCTTGACTGGAAGCCATTGTCATGAAACACAGTACAACTCTCTTGTTCAAGTTTTTTTAAATTGTCTGTGACTATAGTTTTAGACTACATTTATACTTTAATTGAATTATATTTTCAGTGATTTTATTTAATGTTGATATTACATAAAATGATTGTTTTTGTTGTTCTTGACTAGAAGCCATTGTCATGAAACACATGTACAACTCTCTTGTTCACGCTTTTGAATTATTTGTGTCAATAGTTTTAGATTACTTTCATGCTTTAATTGAATTATATTTTCAGGAATTTTAATATTGAACTAATATAAAATGAGTTTTTTGTTTATTTTGTTTTTTGACTAAAAGCCATTGTCATAAAACACATGTACAACTCTCTTGTTCACGTTTTTGAATTATTTGTGTCTATAGTTTTAGATTATTTTTATACTTAAATTGAATTATATTTTCAGGAATGTAAACACTGCAGGTGGCGATTGTGTTTCTTCTATTATGCAATTATATGTATTGCTAGACTCATATGTTTAAATGTTTTTTAAATATATATTTTTTCTTTAATCAAACTGGTCACATAACTCGATATAGTGGCCAGTTAATTTCCAAATAAGTACTATGTAAATAGATAATTGTCAATATTAGTTGGAAATAAATTCATTTATTCATTTATTCAGTTGATCAAGTACTCATAAACACACATTCCCATGCTAGTTACATACTTAATTAGTGTATCGTTAAATATCAATATTCAAACTACAAGAAGAGTGTATGAAATTCTTGATATACCCACGAGAGAGTCTGAAGTTTAGAAAAACCAATATCACCCCTATTTTATTGAATTGCCTTCTCGGAACCAATCCAGTAAATGTGTAAATGTTCGGCATTTAAGTAACTTACATTTTTATGTAACAGAACGTTCTTATGAATGAATACGCTAAAAAAGTTTAAAGGTTTACGCCAATTTTTGTATTATAAGCCACATGCTGGGGACTTTGCCACAATATTTTGGGATTTTTCAAGAACAATTTCGTTCAATCTACTACCATCACGTCCAGAAAATATGCTTTTATTTCACGCGGTAATCTGTCTAAATCTTAAGCTATTATTCTTAAATATTGCGGTTTTTAAGTCACTGTAAGAGATTTAATGTCAGAGTTTAAGTGAAATAGCTTTGTCTATACAATATGAGATTCCAAGAACATGTCGAGCTTTTTCATTATGAATAATCCTATGGTAATGATATCAAACTGTATAGCAATTTTGTTATATTATCCGCATATAGATTAACTTATTGCCAATGTTATGGCGACTTTATAAAACGCTTGGTTCTTGTAAAAGTTGGATAAACGCACAGTTGATGTACCTTCATTCAGTGAGGCTCCCCTCCTGAATTCTCAATGTACAAGTTGAGTAACAGGTCTGCGAATTGGAAATTCAAATTGAACACGAGACTACTGAATTAATTATAGCTCGGTGGCTTTTCAACCAGTTTTCCGACTGGTCTGTGCCTAAAATAATTAAGACATTAATATCCAGGGAGGTAAAACAAGCGTGCTTCCTTCGTGCCCAAATTATAGCCTATAAAATGTGTGTTTCAACCACTATGTGGGCTGCTTACATGTCTCTAGGGTCGAAAAGTACACGGATGTTTATGCAAATCAGCAAACTGAGTTGAGCAAGTTGAACATGAAATTGGTGTAGATAGTAACAAATCATGTTTGATAACAATCCTTATATTGTCGCAACCGCAGTTGATTGGTGTGAACAGAAAAAAATAATAAATAAATAAATGAATCTTTTTCAAATTTATGTCTACTATTCTTATAAAAAAAAAAAAAAAGGGGGATATGTCCCAGGACTTTTCTACAACAGCCTTAATAGTATGGTGTGGTAGACGCCATATGGATTTATACCTCATAAGTGGAGTACAGCACTGTGACTTACGGGCTGTTCCTAAATTACGTAACGCCTGAAGAGGGGAGGTGGTTTTCTGGCAGCTTTATGTATCGTTACGGTGGAGGGTGGGGGTGTTCTACGCAGCGTTAAGTAACCATTACACCTAATCAATTTGTTTGGATTCATTCACAAGATTTGATAGTTTTTCTTCAAAATAAAAAAAAATTTTTAAAGATTTTAAAGATAGTAATATATTCTCCCACATTAGAAAACAACGGAACAGTTTAAACAATGACTATCATAAATCAATATATGTATGAAAGTGGATGAAAAAATAAAGGGGGTGTTGCTAAAAGCGTTACGTAAATTTTTAGGGGGGTTAGTATTACCGTTACAAGTCCGTTACACGGGGGTGGGAGGGGGTAAAAAAAGGCCGATTTTAGCGTTACATAAGTTAGGGACGCTAAATGCTAAATGCATTCAAGCGTTTGTGTTACTAGTGGATCCACTTTTTAAAATGTTTATTGTTCATCTGCATTTTCTTAAAAATCGTAAACCAATAAACTAAAACACACTATTATTTATTATTTTGTCAGGAATCAATATTTAAACAAATTAAAAATTGGATCCACTAGTAAAGTTTCAAATTATATAAAAAATATAATTTTCCAACAAATCGATGTCACAGTATTAAACCAAATTCAACAACATTATATCCAAAATGGCGATAACTTCTGCAGACTCTTAAAGCCACACCTGTACAACATATTGAAATCTGGAAACATTTCATGGTAACCACAAAGTAGCGATCGATATATTTCCCACTTTTATAAGATTAATGCAGTAACAAATTCATGTATTTTTTCCACCCAGGTTCCTTGGCTTGCTTTTTTAATGTTATTTATTTTATTATTACATTTTATAGAACATTGTGAAATTCCTACTGATTTTTTAATGGACTCAGAATTTTATGTCATGCAATTCGGATGTCGTAAAGAAAATTATGAATTCGTATGAAATTATGAAAAAATCATCTTAGTTTTTTTACAATGTACGTTGTAAATATAAATAGTGTACTTTTTTATTTTATGTTGTAAATATATCCATAGCTAAATATATTCCCAAAGTGTTTAGATTTGTCATCACACCGCCTAACAATTCACTCTTGAGGCGGTTATCTAAGTACAATTGTGACTGTGTTGTTACAGAGTTAATAATAATACGTACTTATAAGTATGTAGGTGTTACTATTAGTCACTGAATGAACTAAACTCATCATAAATATAATATCAACTCAAATATAGTAATATATTTATGTTTTATAAAGAATCTAAGCAGCATTTCATTTAGTAAGGCCCAGCGTACCCTTGATCATCTTATTTAAAGACGTTTCAGTCATAAATTTCCGTTCAGTCTTTGTGAAATATTTGATGGGATTTATATGTAATGTTTACTTTTATTTCATTAAAATCACTATAATTTTATTTGTCCCCACTATCGCATATTTGTTTACTGTATACGAGACTGTATTTAGTCCTAACCTACATTCTTTTTTATATGTTGTACAGTTATTCTATTTTATATTTTATTTCTGTTTCAGTTTTGATTGCTTTCACATCTAGGTTAAATATTATTATTCATGGAAGACTGAATTAAATTATGTCAATTGATAGTGGAATTTTCATTCTGAGTTATGTCGTAAAATAATGATTCCATAGTTCCTTCTGTCGGATTCAAAAAGCAATGTAGTCGAGTTTGAACCACTTCTACAAAATAAATACTCATCCGATTTCGTTGTGTTGTACACCACAATTTACTTATTTAATTCTACGTAATTTCATATAGCTTAAATGATTTTTTTAAGACTTTAAGAATTTGTTATAGCAGGTAGAATACAAACAAAAAACGAAACTTTAGCACTTTTGGAGTAAAGCTCGCTTTTAAAAATTTCTAAAACAAAAAGTACTAAAGATAAGTCAGTGCGACTTGACCACATGTGAATAAGATTATTGTCTGTAGTCTGTACTAATTCTAAATATTTTACTCTTCAACCAATATGTTTTGTTGTAATTTTTGTAAAACCTTGCAGTCTTAAAAATGGCTGATCAAACAAACTTCCAAACGATTCAAAAATATGGGATTGAAAAATAAAATAAGGTTATAAAACGGTAAGTGCGATAAAAAATTCACAATTTTATATCACATGATAACTGAAAAATTCTATAATTTTGACTGATTACAGACAATATTCTTCTTCACATGTGGTTAAAGTTTTACTGACTTATCTTTAGTACTTTTTGTTTTAGAAATTTTTAAAGTTGAGCTTTACTCCAAAAGTGCTAAAGTTTAGTATTTTTTTTTATTTTTCATTCTACCTGCTATAAAAAATTCGTAAAGTCTTCAAAATAATATGTAAGTTATATGAAATTACGTAGAATTAAATAAGCTAAACTGTGCTGTACATCACAACAAAATCGAATGAGTATTTATTTTATAGCAGAGGTCCAAACTCGAGTATATTGCTTTTTAAATCCGACAGTAAAACTTAATCTAATTTTCATTATTCTTTATGTTTAAACCAATGATTGCTCACTAAAATTTTTTTCCCCTTTCACAATTATCTAATAAACCATTTTTTGATTGTTATACTTATAAAAATTATCTTTCCTCACGCTCAATAACTGATATTCAATAAGTTTTCTTATATTCAAATTACTTTTTTATATTTTTTAACATATTTATAATATACTCTTTTTGTATACCACACTTTTGTTATCAGAAATCTTACTTTAGTTAAAAAATGATCAAATGAACGTACGTTTCATATGCATCATTATAATGGGGAATACATTTTATTTTCACTTAATTTAAATAGTTTCAAGTGAGCTCAGCGTTGTCTTTGAATATTATTCTCTTGTGCTTGATTAAGTTAAGTTGAAAATGACTACATTTAGTAATTGCTTAAAAAAAAAAAGATGCATCCTTTAAAACTGTTTCTAAATCATATTATGAATATAGTAATTTTCACGGAATAGTCCATAATGGAAGAAGGAACTATTTGACGGAATTTTATATTTATAGACTTAGTTTGTTTTTATTAAACAAAGAGACTTAACTAAAACGGTTATATTTACTATCGGCGGAAGGAGACTTTAATTCCAGTCCTCATTTAAAAAATTACATCACGTTTTTCACTCTAAGAATCGATTAAAAATCCCAATTTTTATTTTTGTCTACATAGAAATACGTAAAAAAGCTGTGCAACTCACACATTCTTTATTTGTCAAAGAGGACGTTTTCCTAGAACCGCAACGTGTATTTATGTACGATAATCATTATACACATTCTTGATTTGTCAAAGAGGACGTGTTCTTTGAACCGCGACGTGTATGTACTCCGCACTACTCGTGTAGTTTTCCCACTGTTGAAACGTCTCATTATTCTTCAATCTCTATTTAAACTCCGCTCGACCAAGGAACGCTCGACAAGGTGCGGACAAGAACGCAATTGGAAATTCAAATTGAACACGGCTACTGCATCAGCTCCGTTCACACTCGACGTTACTTTTCGAAAGCGATTAGATAACAGCTTCGTTTGAAGAGAACAGCGCAGCTGCAAACTTCAGGTACATTACGCATGCGTATTTCACACTAATGAGGTCTTGGGCATTTAATAGATAAGATTGTCAATTTTAAACACGTTATTCGCAGGTTTATTAACAAAATCAACCAACATTCTACGTGTAATATTCCAAAATTATGTTTTATACAAAAATAATTTGAATGATATAACTGTAATACTTACTTCTCTAATCTGTAAGTATGATATTCTGTAATCTTACTTAAAAGTCTGAAAAAAGCCTATGATCTCATTATTTTCAACAGAGTGTTGAATATTTGATAGCATCATTTTGAAAAGAATTGTTATTTATATTCTTTTATTTCATTTATTGTTAAAGTATATATTTCTTAAATGTTGGTAGTTAATAGATATCACAAGTTAACTTGTTAACTTAATTGTTACAGAATTTAATCTAACAATATGTATAATATTTTAAGGTATCAAATGCGTCACTACTTAGTGTACACACTAAACTTAATAGGGTCATGAGGGGGGAAGTGGACAAAGTGTCCCAACGACAAACTGGACCATCTTCTAAAACCCAGCGAGGACAAAGTGAGCCAAAGATAAATTGAACCACTCAAGAATGTGGTCCAGTTTATCTCTGTCAGGAAAAGACAAACTGAACCACTTTAGGTTTTGAATGTGACTGTACAAACAACGTAACACATGAGGTTTTCAAATGATAAATAAAATAATACAATTAATAAGTTAATTGTTTATAAATATAAATCAAACATTAACTGATTAAAAGAACACAATTATATAAAATCAAGATCAATCAAAACCTGTATGTAGAATGAACCTCCCTCGTGGACACTGTTGACTCGGTTCGCAACTGGCGTGGACAGATGTAGGTACTGAAAGGATAAATGGGGGTTGACACTATATCAGTCATGAGTCTATTCAAACAATGGATCACATAATTACAAAGTTCCCCCTGCACTCTTTTACGGACAGATTAGCCAGTATATACATAATCAGTGAGGCAAATCGTAAATGCTTCGATGGATTGGATTTAGCTTTGTGAAAGGAGATCAATTTTTATTTCATATTATATACGACATGACTTTCAGATCTCGATCCCAATACATATCAAAGCTTTTTAAAAAAAAATTATTAAGTAGTAGCTATAAAAAAACCATACGATATATATATATATATATCAGAGAAAAGCAATCAACTTTAAAATTGTAAATATGTTAGTTGTCAGGCCTATATCTAACTGTATTTTATATTGACCTTTTAACTCAGATCTAGTAGCGGTTTTAAATTAGTTTTAAATCCGTACTGATGAAAAGTCATTTTTCGCTCTATTGAACAGATCACAATTAAAATGGGAACTAATTTAAATATTTTGACTGTAAATGACCATTATCTTTTACCCCCTTTTTGACAATTTGCTGCTATATAATCTACTCGTCTTATATAGTTAAATATATGTAAATGTGATACTAAATTTTTATACTAAGCAAATCATTTTATATTTTAAGTCTAATAATCACTGGAGAATATGTTTTTTTATGTTACCTTATGAGGTATGTTTGCTTATAAAAATTTTGGAAAACAAAATCATTAACATAGAACAGGTTTAATATCCTTTATCTTAATTAACATAAATCAATCGTTTTTATTTTAAGTCCTAGTAAACTCAACGGCTTGTCCACGTTTTACCTATACACGTGTCTAAAACAATGATAACAAATATTAAATAAATAACAAAACACAAGTGTAGTCTGATCATGCAATTCTGGCCAATGCAACCTGGTTTTTAATGCAATTTTGGCTCATCAACAGTGTTTTATTCACTAGGAAGCTACTAATGATTGGCTTTAAAGATGGGTAATATCAACTAATAAGTGATGTAAGTAAACTTTTAAAAACAGTATTTTTATATATACTGTAAGAGGCAAATTTGATAACTTATGTTTTGTCCTATTTTTAACTATTTAAAAGAACTGCTTTCGTAAATTAAACATGAATGAAGTTGTTTTATCCAATTTAATTTTTATATTCAGCGCTGTAAACCACATCCATAGTAAATGTAATATGAGCTGTTAAAAGTAACTATAAACGAGGCATATGGCTAGACGCATGCGTGAACACTGCGCATGCGCCGTTTGTCGGAGAATGTTAACCTCTGATGCGTGTTGCCTCGCTGCGTCAGAGCTCAGGACCGGCTCCAACCGCTTATTACCGTACGCCGGTCTAATGTCTCTATCAAACCAGATCCGACTGAAATTACTGGCTTCCTTTCCCCCACCACACCTCCAGTCACGGGAGCTGCAATCATGCGCACAACCAACCAACGGCTGGCCGAAGGTACTGGTCGTCAGTCCTTCTATTATTGTTGTTATGGATGTGTTATTTAAACGGAAATGTTCAAAGTAAGCGCAAGAGATTATTTGACCTCTGGATACCATCGACCATCTATTTAGGTCGTCTAAAAATATGGCAAAGTATTGGACGGAACAATCTGAGCACAATAATGAGCATGGACATTAAAAATCGTTAAACTGACCGAATTGCAAGTAACACTACGATTGCCTCGAGAATTTATTTAAATGGCATATTAACTGTATTAATTAAGAACCACCACAGAAAAATTTAATAATTTTGCTTTGTAAATGTCAACTCAAGAAATACCTATAACTGATTAGTTTGAAATACTATGGACTTCATCTTTAATAGACATTTTGGAACAAACATTATTCTATAGAAATTGTTATAAATGGCATGAGGACATTTTGAAAATAAGTGAAATGATGTTTATTTACTGAAATATTTACCAACCCTCTAGTTTAAAGTGGCTTTCCTTGCACAATTAACTTTGAGGTAGGAAGAGCTATCATCATATAAATTGATAAAGGCCCTTTTTTAAGACCCTTTAGAAATTGATGAGCCGGAAAGAATCGGCAATTACCATAAAAACTTAGCTTTAATAGAACAATCATACTATGGGAATATTTCTTCCACCAAACAGATTACTAATAACTAAAAATGCACATTTTTAAGAATTTTTCATTCACCCAATCAGTAGACATTTCTCTCATTCCCTCGACGCCAGAAGACATTTAGCTATTGATTCTTTAAAGATGGTGCATTAAAGAATCGTAAAATATTACACAAAACCCTAAATAGGCAGACAATGTCATGGACACAAAGTGCAATATTAAACATTAATTCATCACAATTTTACCTTAACTGCATGTTAAAACTTACAAATCATGCATGAGTCATAGCTAAGGTTCTACTTCTACTAACAATCAGGTATACAGATATGCATATTTCTATACCTGTAATGTTAATTGTAATATGTGTTCATCTAATGCATATGTATGTTTCCAATATATTTACACAACTCAGTACATAATAAATGCTGTATTTCAATCAGACAAATACATCAAACCTTCCTGCACCTTTCCTTCAAACAATATGTTAATCCCCTCTCACCAATCCTTCAAACAAATACGTAAAACCTTCCCGCATCAATTCTTCAGACAAATACGTCAAACCTTCCTCGACCTATCCTTCAGACAAATACGTCAAACTTTCCCCCATCAATCCTTCAGACAAATACGTAAAACCTTCCCGCATCAATTCTTCAGACAAATACGTCAAACCTTCCTCCCCCATATCGTTCAGCCAATACGCCAAACTTTCCTCGACCTATCCTTCAGACAAATACGTCAAACTTTCCCCCATCAATCCTTCAGACAAATACGTAAAACCTTCCCCCATAAATCCTTCAGACAAATACGTCCAACTTTCCCCCATCAATCCTTCAGACAAATACGTCAAACCTTCCATCATCAATCCTTCTGACAAATACGTAAAACCTTCCCCCATCTCTCCTTCATACAAAAATATGTTAAATCCCTCCCCCTATCCTCCACACAATACGTTTAGCCTTCTCCCGCCCACTCTTTCCAATTTGCGTGTGAGATATTTCTTGGTATGACAACCCTTATCAATTTTTTTCTTAAACAAAACTCTTGGATCAAAACCTTTGAAATAATCTTCCTCATAAAAGAATGGCTGCCTTTAAAGACGAGATCCAGGAAAAGACAAGCACGGCTCTCTATAGTTATCACTCCGGTCGCTTAAGCTCAGATCTAAGATATATGAAATATGCCTGATTTGTAACGTGTGATCGTGCTTGTTTTGAAAAGAGACTTGAACAAATAATTATAGGTAATATGGTATTGAAATAAGACTTTCAAGGCTCTAATATTTAATTTCTTAATGTATCCTTTAAATCAGGACAATGTCAACAAGAAATTATGAGATATCATTTCTCACTACGATGAAGTGAAAAATATGCTTTATTATAGTAGAATTCATATGGTACTGTTACAGCTGTCTAATAAAATATCATTTTCCTCCTGGCAGGCAGAAAAAAATTGTTCAACTCACGTACAATGGGTACATTTGATTATGAATACAGGATTAACAGTTCCGTCACCTTGACATCAGGATCGTAGACCACTGGTCGGTGACAGGGGCAACAATCCGTCGTCATTGCATATTGATTTCACTCACTCTAAAGGACTTGTTAGTGTGTTATTTATCACTCATCAGCCGGTATTCAGCCGACACTGGAGCCGAGCCAAGACCGAACACAGCTGACCGGTGTCATAACGCTGGCTCGTTAAAGCTAACTCTAAATAACTAATTTCCTTGTAATAAAATTGGTTTTATGTTACCTAGTACCGGATTGAAATTGCACTGTAAGTGGTTGGACAATTTAGCATAATGATTCATTGAGGGGTTTTATTTCGCTTTTCAACAGCCCCGGTACTAGTTTGGATACAGTCCTGCTGTCTACAAATTTGTATAATAGAGTTTAAAAGTTAATTATTGATGAGGAAGGCAATCTGTTGAAAAAAGTGCAATATAATTATAAGATTTTACTTTCAATTTGTATAATACACATGTTAGATTAGATAAAACTAGGTTAGGTTAGGCTAAGTAAAATTAATATTATGTTTTGGTTTGGTTAGATGAGACAAATTAGGTTAGTTTAGATTTTTTTTTCAAATGAAGTTTAATAAAAAATTATTAGTTTATGTGAAGAAGATAACGCTTTTTAATTGGACAGTATTACAACGAAATCAATGCATCGGACAGTTCTCAGAGAACTCCATCACACTCACGCCAGGATAGTAAAGATGAAACAATGGACGACACAATGTATATAATGGCAAACTCTAGATAAAGATATTGATAACTTTGTCATCTATTTGGGGTGAATATTCTTAGTATGGTTGTTTTAGTAATTCTCATCTTAGTAGATGTGAAATACTCCAAGAGTGGATCGACAACAGATTCAACCAGACATTTACCTTCATCTTTGTTTACAACTCACGGTTTATATTACAAGGATACTGACCTCCAACAATGCAATGATCCTTAAAAGTGTCACCTTCAACAAATTCTACTTCAAACACGGCGTTCACCAAAGGTTTACTGTTTCCACTCCCAGAGATGCTTTCTGTTCTTCAAGAAGATATTACAGGCTGTAACTTTTTCAGAACTACCTGTCCGTCTAGGATTCAATAAATCCTAACAAAATGTGCAATAGACATAAACTTCTCTTACTCTCTCATCTGGTAAATCTCCACCAGAACAAGAATCAAAGTAAAGATTCTTGATTAAATTAGACCTTCTAAAACATACATCATACGTAACTATCCTTAGCCATTTTCTTACTCTTCAACTGATCACATAGAAGGTATAGCATTGAGCAATTCTCTAAACTTTCGGAGGCCGGACAAGAATTACGAGCAATTTACAATACAACAATAACCTGTTTTGAGACAACCTGTAAATAAAAAGAACAGAATAACAAAATAGACAGCAATATTACGATAAGTTGTTGGGAAATAATTGTTTTGATAATACATTTTTTTTAGAAACCCTTTACAATACGTAAAACATTTTTAAAATATGATCAGGTTAAAATATAAAGCAAGAGTCAGTGGCTTGGTAAAAGTTAAAATACAACGTGGGGTTCAACTGGTATTCCTGGGGGTACGACTGGTATTCCTGGGGGTACAACTGGTATTCCTGGGGGTTACAACTGGTATTCCTGGGGGTGTACACCTGGTATTCCTGGAGGGTACAACTGGTAGTCCTGTGGGGTACACCTAGTATTCCTGGAGGGTACAACTGGTATTCCTGGGGGGTACAACTGGTATTTCTGGGGGAACAACTTGTATTCCTGGGGGGTACACCTGGTATTCCTGGAGAGTACAACTGGTATTCCTGGGGGTAGAACTGGTATTCCTGGGGGGTACACCTAGTATTCCTGGGGGGTTCTACTGGTATTCCTGGGAGGTATAACTGGTATTCCTGGGGGGTTACACCTAGTATTCCTGGGGTGTACAACTGGTATTCCTGGGGGTACACCTAGTATTCCTGGAGGGTACAACTGGTATTCCTGGGGGGTACACCTGGTATTCCTGGGGGGTACACCTAGTATTCCTGGAGGGTACAACTGGTATTCCTGGAGGGTACACCTAGTATTCCTGGATGGTACAACTGGTATTCCTGGGGGGTACAACTGGTATTCCTGGAGGGTACAACTGGTATTCCTGGGAGGTACAACTAGTATTCCTGGGGGTTACACCTAGTATTCCTGGGGGCTCAACTGGTATTCCTGGAGGGTACAACTGGTATTCCTGGGGGTACACCTAGTTTCCTGGAGGGTACAATTGGTATTCCTGGGGGGTACAACTGGTATTCCTGGGGAGTACAACTGATATTCCTGGGGGGTACACCCAGTATTCCTGGAGGGTATAACTGGTATTCCTGGGGGGTACAACTGGTATTCCTGGGGGGTACAACTGGTATTCCTGGAGGGTACAACTGGTATTCCTGGGGGGTACACCTAGTATTCCTGGAGGGTATAACTGGTATTCCTGGGGGGTACAACTGGTACTCCTGGAGGGTACAACTGGTATTCCTGGGGAGTACAACTGATATTCCGGGGGGTACACCTAGTATTCCTGGAGGGTACAACTGGTATTCCTGGGGGTTACAACTGGTATTCCTGGGGAGTACAACTGATATTCCTGGGGGGTACACCTAGTATTCCTGGAGGGTACAACTGGTATTCCTGGGGGGTACAACTGGTATTCCTGGGAGGTACAACTGGTATTCCTGGAACCGGCTTTAACTTTGCAGAATTAAATTAATAATCAGTTGATAGACCTGCACGCTTCGCACGCTAACACCGTCAGTAGCTACGCTCGTGACACTTCGGCCTTCTGCCGTGATAAAATCGTATGCCAGTATGTCTCACTCCCTGGCTTGTAACTCTACGGCCTTCGGCCTCGGTCTATGGTTACGTTACCATAAGTAGGTCATTTAAACGAGTAGGATTAATGGTTACAATGCAAAATCTTGCCACTTAACAATATTTGAAAACTTTGCCTAGAATGGGTCAAGAATTTGCTATATTTTTACGAGAAATGCTTTCTATACTGTGGAAGTCACGTATTTTACCCAAAAATTCGAAAAAAACAAATATCTCAACTTTTAGTATTTTGACATATTTCCGTCAATTTAAATTATATTTAAATCATTTTTTAAAATCTGATGTGATTTTTACGCTGAATACGAATTTGGAAAGTAGTTTTTATTTACAATTTAATTATTTACAATTATTAGTACAATTTATTTCTGGAGATACAACGGAAAATCTACTGTCGCGGTGAATCGTGATTTTAGCGGCCATTATGCGGTCATTATGAACACAAATCATGTGCTAAAGTTTCTCAGTTCGATCCCAATCAGAGTCAATACATTTTGAGAAGGATCAGCTGATAATCACCGGCTGTTCATTCTTCATTGGGCTATTAATTAATAACACTTTCTAAGGAATAGTCGGCCTTAGTTTGTAACAATGACTACATTTGCTCATCTAGCCTACACTCATTCGAAATCCATATTCGCCCATATCTTGACGATCGGCGTCTTATGACTAAATAAATAAATAAACACCTACTATTAACTACAAAAACCGAATTCACCTATTCTCGCCAGCAGGACGTCCCGGATGCCAGACACCCGAATTTAGTGCAAATTACAAATGTTATTAAGTAAATAAACAATTAGGATAAGTTAGGTTATGTTTGGTTTGGTAAGCAAAAGGTTAAATCTTTGAGTCGAAAAAATACATTTATTGAAAAACCAATTATATATTCGTGTTCAAAATAAAAACTTGTATTAAAAAAACTGCTGAAAAATAACCATTTTCTAAAAGGTGTTTTTTTATTATGCGATAAAAAACTAGCTATTCCATTTTTTTTCGATAAAAACTAGTTTTCCGACGAGTTGAAATCAACCTCTCCAAGAGATATAAACTCATATTTCACAACTTTTTCAACAAGAAATCGTATTTTTTATAAAGTACACAGTTACCATTAAAATATAAAAAAATATATACAGGACAAATTCTGTATTGTTTTTATTTATTAGTTTTTGTGTTTAATGTAGATATCGTAATGTTTTTCTAGTAGTATAAAACGTTTTAAAATGCTTTTTCTGACAGAATTTTGAAAAAATCTTTATTACTGCACATAGCCTTTTTGATAAAATATCTGCATGCTCTCAAAATGTCTAGTCAACCAAAAGCATCTGAACAAATATTTAGAATATATTTTTAAGAATTGCTGTTTTGTGGTGTGACAAATCAGGGTATGAAATTGAAATTTCTCAATTCCGCCAATACCAACTTTCCTCAATATTTTTGAGTGTGATTTTTAATTTAATATTAAATTTGACACAATATATTGTTGTAACGATTATTTAACTAAATAGTTTTAGAATTTAGGTATTTTCCCCTTTTATTATATATTCTTTCAGCGCTTATCCAACCACAAACACAACGGTGTGGGTAAGTTACAATTGCGCCTAAGTGTCATCTGGATGAAGCTATCTATCCAGCGGGGCTCCAGGCGTGGACTCCAGATGCCTTTGTGTGTCGACAATGCGCCATCCGCGACGACATTGTGTGGGATTGAAGTGTTGTGACACAGCACGTGACCGAGAGTATGAACCGTGAAAAGCCACCTTTTGTCGAGCTTCTTCAATAGCGCCACAGTTATTAGAGTGCTGGACCACATACGTCGATGGAAGGGAGAGGAATAAAGTAGTCCATAAAACATTCTAATGGCATGCCGTGAAACGATACCAAGGACGATCAAATAAAAACCTGTTGAAAATAATCGTATTGTAGATCGCGCTGTCCCCAAACTCAAGCTACTTTCTATGGTTATTTATATTAATAGACAGTAATCAAATATCCAACCTAACCTAACCTTGAGCATGAATCGGCGTGTATGTAGTAGAGAATGTATCGCGGCATGACATTCTGATACCGATAGAAGCCTTTCTTTGTCTGAAATAGCTGAATACCTAAATTAATTGTATTGTTATTGCTATAGAAAATAGTTTGACTTAAAGGTGCAGATATAGGAATTTTAAAATATTTTACATAGAGCTGCAATTATTTTATTATATATTGTTATGTTTAAATATTTTTTAAATAACGATTCCAAAAAAAAAAAAACATTACTAGGGTATTTAAAAATTTAAACATCATAACTTACGTTAAAGTGAACTAATTTTATTAAACTCCATGTACAATAAATTGTATTATAATATTGGAAAAAGAATGTTATTGAAATGTTAATTTTTCGTTAATACTTAGTATGGAAGATTAATATTCCAAACAAAATGGAAAAATATTCTGAATTTAAAGATATTCGTCCTGTTTATAAAAGAATCTAAAATTTGCGTATCGATATCATAGATTTTTAGTTCCCTAGCTTATCATCATCTTTTGGATAATCCTTGAGTAAAAGTGATGATGAAAACACCATATATTTAGAATCACATTATGAAAGGACCGTAATGTTATATGAGGATGGACTAACAGCAATTTCCATACATGTAACACTTTAATATGTAAGTTTCTTGTACATCAAGTTGTATATTTCCTTTGACGTCTGTCAAAAAAAATCAATCAGTCTTTAAAAAATTGTCCAATGTTCAAAAATTCTAATGAACAATAAATATTTACGTGTTGTAAAACTTACAGTATAACATAGCTTGATGTTTGCTTCAAACGTGACATACAGTCAATGCTATTTGTGATTATGAGTACATTATAACTACGAAAACGTTATCATTTATTAGAGCTTGCTAAAATATTTAAAGGGAACAACAATGCTTTATGCTGACCTCGAATTAACAATAATATTAAAATTCAGCTTAGTGGCTGACGGGATTGGCGCGCGAAGCGTGCTGGAGTATTTAGTTCTTACAAATAAATAGTGATTTATTTGTAAGAACTACAGCTGGTTACATGAATACCAGTTGTAATCCAAGTTGTATTGTTTATATATATATATATATATATAATCTATATATATATAAAATCCAATGTATGTTTGTTTGTCTGTCTATCCTTTATGCGCTACCAAACCGTCCAGCCGATCGCCATGAAACTTGGGGAAGTTGTTCTATATACCCCAGGGGAGGTTTCTGTCCTATTCCCGTTTCTTTAATCCCTCAGGGCTCCGTCCCTTGGACTTCTAAAGTTTCAATGTTAATCAAATAGCAGGATGCATGAAGGTATAATAAGTCAAATATAAAAAGAATATCAGCTGTGGGTTTTAAATATGTCAAAATAATACTGTTTATATTTTTATGTTTTGATTTCTTGTAAAGCTATATTAATTGATTGATTTATTTGATTAACAGCTGTTAAATAAAAACAAATATAATAAAATTGTGGTAGGCAAAACTTTCAAAATTTAAAATAATTGAGTACAGTAGTAAACTACACAAAACATCAGCTGTTGTAAATTGGATACTATGTAAACTGAAAGGTTGCTGCACATTTCAATGATACAATCAAAACTCAATATTATGACCGGCGAAGTGGGCGGGTACAGCTAGTATTAAATATAAACCATATAAATCTAAAATTTGTTTTACATAATTTTCAAAGGTTTCTACAAAACAAATATACATTCTTATCGGACCTGTCACTGTCCAACCACTTCGTTAAAGTTATTTATTTAGTATCAATAATTTATATTCTGATTCTGGTGGCTAAAATCGTTTTCTATATTCATATGAACTAATAAATTAAGATATAAATAACAATAATATTCAGTGTTACACTGTTTAGTTAATTGTTAATCTTAAATTTAAAATCCGTTAAAATAGAAATCACAAACTTTAATGAACCTCAGCAGTAATTAAGTATTATACCTAACATAACATCCAGTTATACATTTAATAGGTTACATAACTGTAACCTATTAAATAAAGATACTTTCTAAATCTATTTGGAAAGATACATCTTTTTAACAATACAGAGAGACATTTATTTACAAAATTTAATCACCAAAATAATAGATTATAATTCATTGAAACAAAAATGTTCAGATAGTACTTTAGTGATGGCTCAATGTGAAAACTATTTACTATGTTGGAAGACTAGGAGATGCCACACTTATAAAACAACACAATAGAAACAAGACAATTGTTCGCCATATAGATCCCGTGAAGCCGGTTTTGCTGTTACGTGAAATTAGTTCATCTTCGGTTTTCACAGGTAGCGCTAGCTGTCTTCATATCCCGATCTTACTTTTGACAACTATTAAAGTGTTAACGTTTTTAACCCTATACCATTCCCTAAATCCAAGATTTTAAGGTATATTTTTATATTAAATTCTTGTTCAATTTACAAATCAAATACTGTAAATAACATGACCTCACAGTTTAAGCTAGTTGATGAATTGTGTAAAACATAGATTCTGAGATACGAGATAGCTTGTAGCAAAAGAACTGAACACGGTTGGCCAAGAAGCATTGCTATACTACTAGCACATAGAAATGTGTGTTAAATCTACTCTAACTGCCTGAGTTCAATTGAATTTTGATAATTAGTTCCAGCAAGAGTCACGCCGCCTTCCAGGTCCTGGACCACCGGACTGGACAGACGCTGGACACGCAAGCCGCCACACGATCTTCCGTGTTCCTCGTTGCCTGTCGCTGCTGGAACTCCGTAATTACTCCATCTGCTACATAATTTTGTTTCTGGATAGTCTAGGCAATCACAACAAAGTAGATAAACACGATAGTGTACGTTTTACATTGTTATATTCAACTTAAATGGTTAAAACGATTTTCACCTTTATATATATATATATATATATATATATATATATATATATATATATATATATATATATATATATATATATTTAGGATGTAATAATATTCAAAATGAGTACCCTTACCCTTATTAAAATGTTAAGGGTACTCAGTTTGAATATTATAACATCCTAAAAATACGTAAGTAGCCCTAATTTTTAACTTTATATTACTTAATATATATATTTTAGAAGTAACGATTGAGCACACTGTTCTGTTTCTCACAAAATCAGGTGCTCAAAACAGTGATTAAAGAACCAAATTTAGTTGTAAAATTAATTGTTACAATTTTAAGATCTTTCTAAAATCAATACAAAACATTGAATGTTTCTTCTGCTTCAGCTTATAGATCGATTTAAAGATCAAATCAAAAGATATTTATTTTGTTTTGATTAACTGTATGATAGCGCCAACATAAATAAATCTAAATTTAAATTAAGCAATACCTATTATATGTTCTTACTTATAAAATGAAGCTCGAATTCTCCTTTAAGTGCTAAGCTCCACCATTTAGGTCTACCCTTGTTCTAAATATTCCCTACACTATGAAAGGAACGGATAAGTAAAAACTATTTGACTTTACGCTTAAATGTGGTTAAACCACTCTCACACCTAATTAAACCTAGCAGCGAATTGTAAAGTCTCTCTCTCTCTCTCTCTCTCTCTCTCTCTCTCTCTCTCTCTCTCTCTCTCTCTCTCTCTCTCTCTCTCTCTCTCTCTCTCTCTCTCTCTCTCTCTCTCTCTCTCTCTCTCTCTCTCTCTCTCTCTCTCTCTCTCTCTCTCTCTCTCTCTCTCTCTCTCTCTCTCTCTCTCTCTCTCTCTCTCTCTCTCTCTCTCTCTCTCTCTCTCTCTCTCTCTCTCTCTCTCTCTCTCTCTCTCTCTCTCTCTCTCTCTCTCTCTCTCTCTCTCTCTCTCTCTCTCTCTCTCTCTCTCTCTCTCTCTCTCTCTCTCTCTCTCTCTCTCTCTCTCTCTCTCTCTCTCTCTCTCTCTCTCTCTCTCTCTCTCTCTCTCTCTCTCTCTCTCTCCTCTCTCTCTCTCTCTCTCTCTCTCTCTCTCTCTCTCTCTCTCTCTCTCTCTCTCTCTCTCTCTCTCTCTCTCTCTCTCTCTCTCTCTCTCTCTCTCTCTCTCTCTCTCTCTCTCTCTCTCTCTCTCTCTCTCTCTCTCTCTCTCTCTCTCTCTCTCTCTCTCTCTCTCTCTCTCTCTCTCTCTCTCTCTCTCTCTCTCTCTCTCTCTCTCTCTCTCTCTCTCTCTCTCTCTCTCTCTCTCTCTCTCTCTCTCTCTCTCTCTCTCTCTCTCTCTCTCTCTCTCTCTCTCTCTCTCTCTCTCTCTCTCTCTCTCTCTCTCTCTCTCTCTCTCTCTCTCTCTCTCTCTCTCTCTCTCTCTCTCTCTCTCTCTCTCTCTCTCTCTCTCTCTCTCTCTCTCTCTCTCTCTCTCTCTCTCTCTCTCTCTCTCTCTCTCTCTCTCTCTCTCTCTCTCTCTCTCTCTCTCTCTCTCTCTCTCTCTCTCTCTCTCTCTCTCTCTCTCTCTCTCTCTCTCTCTCTCTCTCTCTCTCTCTCTCTCTCTCTCTCTCTCTCTCTCTCTCTCTCTCTCTCTCTCTCTCTCTCTCTCTCTCTCTCTCTCTCTCTCTCTCTCTCTCTCTCTCTCTCTCTCTCTCTCTCTCTCTCTCTCTCTCTCTCTCTCTCTCTCTCTCTCTCTCTCTCTCTCTCTCTCTCTCTCTCTCTCTCTCTCTCTCTCTCTCTCTCTCTCTCTCTCTCTCTCTCTCTCTCTCTCTCTCTCTCTCTCTCTCTCTCTCTCTCTCTCTCTCTCTCTCTCTCTCTCTCTCTCTCTCTCTCTCTCTCTCTCTCTCTCTCTCTCTCTCTCTCTCTCTCTCTCTCTCTCTCTCTCTCTCTCTCTCTCTCTCTCTCTCTCTCTCTCTCTCTCTCTCTCTCTCTCTCTCTCTCTCTCTCTCTCTCTCTCTCTCTCTCTCTCTCTCTCTCTCTCTCTCTCTCTCTCTCTCTCTCTCTCTCTCTCTCTCTCTCTCTCTCTCTCTCTCTCTCTCTCTCTCTCTCTCTCTCTCTCTCTCTCTCTCTCTCTCTCTCTCTCTCTCTCTCTCTCTCTCTCTCTCTCTCTCTCTCTCTCTCTCTCTCTCTCTCTCTCTCTCTCTCTCTCTCTCTCTCTCTCTCTCTCTCTCTCTCTCTCTCTCTCTCTCTCTCTCTCTCTCTCTCTCTCTCTCTCTCTCTCTCTCTCTCTCTCTCTCTCTCTCTCTCTCTCTCTCTCTCTCTCTCTCTCTCTCTCTCTCTCTCTCTCTCCCCTCTCTCTCCCCTCTCTCTCTCTCTCTCTCCCCCCCTCTCTCTCTCTCTCCCCCCCCCCCCTCTCTCTCTCTCTCTCTCCTCTCTCTCTCTCTCTCTCTCTCTCTCTCTCTCTCTCTCTCTCTCTCACACACACGCACACATAATGCACACGCACATGCAGGCGCACAAGGGCGCATACACACACGCACACACGCGCGCGCACACTCATTGTTTTACAAAGCTCGTGGATGTTCTCAAAATAGTTTATCTCTTCTTATAAAAAAGTACACATTTTAAAATGCATACACATGCAAATGTTAAGACTTCATGTGACGTTAATAATCCCTTAAAAGAATATTTTCTGGCCTTCTTAAATATTGCTTGTATACCTTTTTTTCAAAAGAAACAACATTTTGGTATTTGTATTTTCCAGTTTGCAAATTGTGACAGCATTAGTTAGATATGGAAAAGTTATGCCATAATAAGCAATTACTAAAGCTTGTGGTCATAAAATTAAATCAGTAGTCTTTAAGCACTTAAATTCCAGAGCATACTTTTCCAGCAAATTGCAGCACATCGCTAGTTTAAAACATTTGTTCAATTAATTTTACAAAATTGTTCAATAAGACCTTCAGAGTTATTACTGTTTTCTTAACACATTAAAAATTATGGTTTAGCATATCATTTCTCTCATGAAATATGATTTTTGGAAGTTTATTTGACAGAGGAACACATCATACAAATTTCAATGTTTATTTATTAGGTTTGGATCGTGGGTGTATCCTTCTGTCTTTAAGTACTTAGTGAACAATTCTCTACTTATTGTACTTTAAGTTTTAACTTCGGTAGTTAATCATTTAAAATGAACAGTACTACAGCAAATAAAATGCAACATGCCCAAATTCAATAAAGATTATAAAACGAGAGCAGTATCGTATTTTTTCTGCAAAGTTTTTAAATGCAGATTCAGAAAATATTAATTGTTTGTAGCAGAATGCCCGAAATATATTTGTGAGTGTTAACAGGAATATTTTAACTAAAACAATATTTGATGCAGTTGATCTACTACTGTCTTTGTTCCTGGGTCTTACGAAACCCAACATCTTAACAATTGCAAACTTCAGGGAAATATGTAAAATAAATTGAATATCTCGGACGATTAACACGTCTAGTTTAAATTTCTTGGCCACAGTCAAAGGCAAGTCAATAACATCTCACAAAAAAATAAACAAAACTAGAAAATCCAACATAGAAACAATAAAACCACCCCTCTACAAGAATAAAAAATTTACGCAACAAGTTGCTCGTAGACTTAAGACATTTAATTATATCTTGGAAACTTGCTATACTTTATCAAATTATTTATACCTTAAAAATGATTGTGAACAAACATTCTAATATTCTACAAGTTATGGAGTAACGTTAAGAGTGTACAATTTATTGAAAAGGTTGTAGAAGTAAAATTTAAACTGAAAATGGTAAATAAAGTTTTAATTGTGCTATAAAGTAACTGTTTCGTTAACTAATTTCTTTTACTTATTAATTCACTATTTATTATTATCATGTTTCAAATTACATTAAAAAATCACAGTTTAGCAGGATTACCAAATTGTACTACCAAAAGCTATCTACTACCAATAATTTTTTTATTTTTAATTATATCTTAGGTACTTCAATGTTCAACAACTTGATCTGAATTAGATTGCTGGAGAATAGTTTTCCTTGGACGGTATGAGAAACTACTGTAATTAATAGATTACCTTTAGTTGTCAATTTATACGAAGCCGAATTTAGAAAAATTATAAATCAGTATACAAGATAACAAAAACCAACTTGCTTTGGAACACTATAAACACCTTTCAAGGCATATACCAAATTATAAATATTTCAAAGGTGAATATCAATTTAAATTTACCTTAATTTTACATCCTTAAAACTATATGCTCGTCTTAAAATGCAGATCTAGTGATAAATATATAGAAGCTATGTTAGCCTTAGCTCTATAAAAAATTGAAATTTTAACGTAACATAATATTATAACTCTAATCAATACTTATGAAATATCATAAATAAATTTGGTAAAAGGGATTTAACGCAATCGTTAAGCCCACACACGTACAGTGGTAATGACTCCCATCCCCACCCATACATATACATAGGTAAAGACCCACCTACCCAAACACATGCAGTAGTAATGACTCCCATCCTCACCCATACATATACATAGCTAAAGACCCACCTACCCAAACACGGGCAGCAGTAATGACTCCCATCCCCACCCATACATATACATAGGTAAAGACCCACCTACCCAAACACATGCAGTAGTAATGACTCCCATCCTCACCCATACATATACATAGCTAAAGACCCACCTACCCAAACACGGGCAGCAGTAATGACTCCCATCCCCACCCATACATATACATAAGTAAAGACCCACCTACCCAAACACGGGCAGTGGTAATGACTCCCATCCTCACCCATACATATACATAGGTAAAGACCCACCTACCCAAACACGGGCAGTGGTAATGACTCCCATCCTCACCCATACATATACATAGGTAAAGACCCAAAAGACCCACCTACCCAAACACGGGCAGCGGTAATGACCCCCATCCCCACCCATACATATACAAAGGTAAAGATCCAACTATCCAAACACGGACAGCACTATTGACCCCCATCCTCACCCATACATATACATAGGTAAAGATCCAACTATCCAAACACGGACAGCACTATTGACCCCCAACCCCACCCATACATATACATAGCTAAAGACCCACCTACCCAAACACGGGCAGCAGTAATGACTCCCATCCCCACCCATACATATACATAAGTAAAGACCCACCTACCCAAACACGGACAGTGGTAATGACCCCCGTCCCCACCCATACATATACATAGGTAAAGATCCAACTATCCAAACACGGACAGTGGTAATGACCCCCGTCCCCACCCATACATATACATAGGTAAAGATCCAACTATCCAAACACGGACAGTGGTAATGACCCCCATCCCCACCCATACATATACATAGGTAAAGATCCAACTACCCAAACACGGACAGTGGTAATGACCCCCATCCCTACCCATACGTATAAATAGGTAAAGACCCACCTACCCAAACACGGACAATGGTATTACCCCCATCCTCACCCATACATATAAATAGGTAAAGACCCACCTACCCAAACACGGACAGTGGTAATGACCCCCATCCCCACCCATACATATACATAGGTAAAGATCCAACTATCCAAACACGGACAGCGGTAATGACCCCAATCCCCACCCATACATATAAATAGGTAAAGATCCAACTATCCAAACACGGACAGCGCTATTGACCCCCATCCTCACCCATACATATAAATAGGTAAAGATCCAACTATCCAAACACGGACAGCGGTAATGACCCCAATCCCCACCCATACATATATATAGGTAAAGACCCACCTACCCAAACACGGACAGTGGTAATGACCCCCATCCTCACCCATACATATAAATAGGCAAAGACCCACCTACCCAAACACGGAAAATGGTATTACCCCCATCCTCACCCATACATATAAATAGGTAAAGATCCAAATATCCAAACACGGACAGTGGTAATGACCCCCATCCCCACCCATACATATATATAGGTAAAGACCCACCTACCCAAACACGGACAGTGGTAATGACCCCCATCCTCACCCATACATATAAATAGGCAAAGACCCACCTACCCAAACACGGACAGTGGTAATGACCCCCATCCCCACCCATACATATAAATAGGTAAAGACCCACCTACCCAAATACGGGCAGTGGTAATGACTCCCATCCTCACCCATACATATACATAGGTAAAGACCCACCTACCCAAACACGGGCAGCGGTAATGACCCCCATCCCCACCCATACATATACATAGGTAAAGATCCAACTATCCAAACACGGACAGCGCTATTGACCCCCATCCTCACCCATACATATAAATAGGTAATGATCCAACTATCCAAACACGGACAGCGGTAATGACCCCCATCCCCACCCATACATATACATAGGTAAAGATCCAACTATCCAAACACGGACAGTGGTAATGACCCCCGTCCCCACCCATACATATACATAGGTAAAGATCCAACTATCCAAACACGGACAGCGCTATTGACCCCCATCCTCACCCATACATATAAATAGGTAAAGATCCAACTATCCAAACACGGACAGTGGTAATGACCCCCATCCCCACCCATACATATACATAGGTAAAGACCCACCTACCCAACCACGGACAATGGTATTACCCCCATCCTCACCCATACATATAAATAGGTAAAGACCCACCTACCCAAACACGGACCGTGGTAATGACCCCCATCCCCACCCATACATATACATAGGTAAAGACCCACCTACCCAAACACGGACAGTGGTAATGACTCCCATCCTCACCCATACATATACATAGGTAAAGATCCAACTATCCAAACACGGACAGCGCTATTGACCCCCATCCTCACCCATACATATACATAGGTAAAGACCCACCTACCCAAACACGGACAGTGGTAATGACCCCCATCCTCACCCATACATATAAATAGGTAAAGACCCACCTACCCAAACACGGACAGTGGTAATGACTCCCATCCTCACCCATACATATACATAGGTAAAGATCCAACTATCCAAACACGGACAGCGCTATTGACCCCTATCCTCACCCATACATATAAATAGGTAAAGATCCAACTATCCAAACACGGACAGCGGTAATGACCCCCATCCCCACCCATACATATAAATAGGTAAAGATCCAACTATCCAAACACGGACAGTGGTAATGACCCCCATTCCCACCCATACATATACATAGGTAAAGATCCAACTATCCAAACACGGACAGTGGTAATGACCCCCATCCCCACCCATACATATACATAGGTAAAGATCCAACTATCCAAACACGGACAGCGCTATTGACCCCCATCCTCACCCATACATATAAATAGGTAAAGACCCACCTATCCAAACACGGACAGCGGTAATGACCCCCATCCCTACCCATACATATAAATAGGTAAAGATCCAACTATCCAAACACGGACAGCGCTATTGACCCCCATCCTCACCCATACATATACATAGGTAAAGACCCACCTACCCAAACACGGACAATGGTAATGACCCCCATCCTCACCCATACATATAAATAGGTAAAGACCCACCTACCCAAACACGGACAGTGGTAATGACCCCCATCCCTACCCATACATATACATAGGTAAAGACCCACCTACCCAAACACGGACAGTGGTAATGACTCCCATCCTCACCCATACATATACATAGGTAAAGATCCAACTATCCAAACACGGACAGCGCTATTGACCCCCATCCTCACCCATACATATACATAGGTAAAGACCCACCTACCCAAACACGGACAGTGGTAATGACCCCCATTCTCACCCATACATATAAATAGGTAAAGACCAACCTACCCAAACACGGACAGTGGTAATGACCCCCATCCCCACCCATACATATAAATAGGTAAAGACCCACCTACCCAAACACGGACAGTGGTAATGACTCCCATCCTCACCCATACATATTCATAGGTAAAGACCCACCTACCCAAACACGGACAATGGTAATGACCCCCATCCTCACTAATACATATAAATAGGTAAAGACCCACCTACCCAAACACGGACAGTGGTAATGACCCCCATCCCCACCCATACATATACATAGGTAAAAATCCAACTATCCAAACACGGACAGCGCTATTGACCCCCATCCTCACCCATACATATAAATAGGTAAAGACCCAACTACCCAAACACGGACAGTGGTAATGACCCCCATCCCCACCCATACATATACATAGGTAAAGATCCAACTATCCAAACACGGACAGCGCTATTGACCTCCATCCTCACCCATACATATAAATAGGTAAAGACCCAACTATCCAAACACGGACAGCGGTAATGACCCCCATCCCCACCCATACATATAAATAGATAAAGACCCAACTACCCAAACACGGACAGTGGTAATGACCCCCATCCCCACCCATACATATAAATAGATAAAGACCCAACTACCCAAACAAGGACAGTGGTAATGACTCCCATCCCCACCCATACATATAAATAGATAAAGACCCAACTACCCAAACACGGACAGTGGTAATGACCCCCATCCCCACCCATACATATAAATAGATAAAGACCCAACTACCCAAACACGGACAGTGGTAATGACCCCCATCCTCACCCATACATATAAATAGGTAAAGATCCAACTATCTAACACGGACAGTGGTAATGACCCCCATCCCCACCCATACATATACATAGGTAAAGACCCAACTACCCAAACACGGACAGTGGTAAACACCTACCCACCTACCTATACACATGCATTGGTAATCTACGAAATAAATTATACTGTATAGTATAATCCACTGTACGTGTAAGGATGGCGGGTGGGTCAGTACCACTGTACGTGTATGGGTGGGTTGGCCTGTGCCACTGTAATTGTATGGTTGGGGAACTTGTTCAGTAACATTGTTCGAATATGGGCGGGTGAATGGTTCAAAGATTTAAAAAATATTGATTGTTTTATTGACAAAACATGCATATAAAATAAAGAGGGATCGTGTAGAATCGAGATTCCATTTCCACATACTTGGGCTAATCGAAGTTTAGGAACATGTTCTAACTAATGTAACTAACTAGATACATATAGTCTACTGCTCTATTCCTCTAAGTGATGGTACGACTCAATTTTAGACATTATCCTACGATTCGACATTAAGCCCTATATACAACTCTAAGTCGAATAGTTTCGCAGTGAAAAATAATGTAGGTTCTAAAAAGGATGGACAGTTACTTTTTTCAATGGTATACTTTTTTAATTTTATATTTTTCTTTCCTTTTTTGATAATCATAATTTGTAGTGCATACTATCATCTGTGTGAATCTCGCATTCCCTAATCCTAGAGAAAATGTGAATTTCAGACTTCTTTGACAAAGCTGGATGATATAAACCAGTATGCGGCCGCCAATACTTAAAGAGGGTGTGTGTTCTGAAGATAATTCAAAATTCGTCGTTATGAGAGAAACAAAACCTTAAAAACTCCGACGACGGATGTCCGAGAGTTGTTCACTAAACGTTTCGATTATTTACATATTGCGAAAGAGTTGGCGCGAAAGTAAGCAATAAACAAGTTAAACCATATCGATGTACACGACGGAAACGTAAGTTATCATCGTCCACCTTGGACTTATCTTGGCGTATCAGTGGCGGTAGAGGTGTGCAGGCCACGGGACCACACGCGCGCCGCGGCCACCCAGCGCGCACCATTTGGCAACTTTTACTCTACAATCCGACATTTAATTCAGCGTCTGACCTGTCCAGTACCATCTCGGCCTATTTCCCGGAGAACGGCAAAACCTCCTCTGGATGTCTTCATTCAAGCGTTGGCCGCTGGCCCCGTTTATCTTCACTCCGTTAATCCACGTGATAACCTCATCAAACGTCCATTATCATGTTTACTGTTTAATGATATCCCATTTGCATGATTTCCTTAATGCATAAGAAATAAATGAGCGGAAATAAATGCAAAAAAGAGCTCCAGTATCATAAGGGAGTCGAGTGCTTATGGCTGGGCACAGAGTCAAAGACGAGTAAGTTAATACTTAACTACAGAATTTAACATCTGATCTCACCTCCCATATAGTAAATTCGAAATAATTTAAATTTTGCATTGATTTGACATTTTGGGAAATTTATGTAACAGGAGGCATTCATTAACTAAGACACAGTAGGACATTCATACTTATTACGGTAATAAAAGAATTAATAATAACTAAATTTTATTGAAACAAAGAAGAATGTTATATATTTCACTTTTATTTAGTAGCAAATGAGTGCCAAGTCTACTCAAATTTTGATCGTTTAGAATGTTTGAGATCACACTTGAAGAGGAGGGTATTGAAAAAGGGACAAAGAAACGAAAATACAAGAATGTGAAGCAAATAAAATCTATCAGACTGTTAATATGTATTTACTTACAATAAATTGTGCTGTAATCATACAGTTCATACTGTGGTAGAATCACATTTAGCAGTACGTTTAGAGTGTTTATTGTACAAACTAACCAGAGGCAAACATTTATAAAATAAACTATGCCGTTGCAAAATCAAGATATTTGACAAGTAAAAATCGTCTAGCCCAGACTGCATCATCAGTCTCGGAGAGCTTTCTAATGTGGATACCATCCTTCCCTTTTAGAGGCGAATATTTATTTGATATCAGTCAGTGTCCTTCCTATTCCTTATTATTTATTCAGGTCCTAGCAGTCAATGTCGATTATTATTATTTTTTTTATCTGAATCAAAACTAGTTTTAATGCAAGCTAAGGAAACATATGAATAATTACATAGTTGCCAGAAGACTGTATACGATATGTGAAATCTTGTTACTAACTGATATAGGCCTAGAATAATCCTCATAAATACTTGCTATAAATAGTAGTATAGGTCTTTTTATAATTTAAGACCCAATAAAAAGACAGCGCATGGAGTTCATTATCATTGCCAAACATTGAAGTTTTTTTTTTGATAACCTATTTTTGCTTTGTTGGTAACCTTGAGTCTCCGTTTACGCTCAATACGAAACCCAGCCGCAGTAGTTTCCATTATAATGAAGACCATTGAGCGATCTCCCATTAATGTCCTGCGTCGTCTTCTGTCGTTCTACACCATTGCCTAACCGAAATCCTATTATTTCCATCAACATATGTGTGTTGTTTGATAAGGCATAAACAAGATATTGCATCATCATATGTATGTTGTTTGATAAGGCACGAACAAGACATTGCATCATTATATGTATGTTGTTTGATAAGACACGAACAAGACATTGCATCATCATATGTATGTTGTTTGATAAGGCATGAACAAGATATTGCATCATCATATGTATGTTGTTTGATAAGGCACGAACAAGACATTGCATCATCATATGTATGTTGTTTGATAAGACATGAATAAGACATTGCATCACCATATGTATGTTATTTGATAAGGCACGAACAAGACATTGCATCATCATATGTATGATGTTTGATAAGGCACGAACAAGACATTGCATCACCATATGTATGTTGTTTGATAAGGCACGAACAAGACATTGCATCGTTAGTAAAACGTCAGTGGTTGGAAGGTACTAAAGATAAAATACCCATTAAAAACAAAAATCTGAAAGTGTAAATTGTCAAGACTTAAACATAAAACTCCATACAAGTTAAAGTAAATATTCCTTGTAATACAATCTAGTATATCTCTTTAAAAGACAGAAATACAATATCAACCAATTTGAAAGGAGGGTGAAAACCTCACTATATCGTTTACATTTCAAGTTGTTCAAAGGTCTTGAGGAAGTTATTAGCAATCTCTCTGAACTGTTTACAAAAGTGACAAATTTATTTAAATTAAACTTATTTTAAGTCAACCCTTTCCTATATTTGTTCTTGGATTATTCAAGTACCACACTTTTTATACCAGTTTTATTTGATTTTTTTTTTTTTGTACATAGAAGTTAAAGTATGTGCTATGGTATTTAAAAAATTAGAAATATCATAGATCTCAAGTATAACGAACAATTAAGTTAATCTCCAGAAAGTTACGAGAGTTACACAAGGTTGTAGGTTAGTTCAATCAAAATTTTGGGAGAAAAATGTGTTGTACAAATATTATATAGTTATTAAAAATTGGGACTGTTTTTAAGTTCACAATAGTGATGGTTACATAATTAGAAAATGTTTCTGAGTTGCAATAATAATTAATTACTACCCTTCTTTTGTTTAATCATCACATGATGTAAATAAAAACTTTGCTGATTGAAATTGTCGACAGTTGACAGTTGACCTACTTTCACATTTAATCGTCTACTTCTCCTGGAAGGTAGATAGTTCCAGTCTTTAGATGACTTCCCACCTTGCCATTCTTGCAACTAACTTAGGTACAGGCAGTAAATCATGTGACGTCTCCCTGATACAGCCGTCAAAGTTCACCTTACCAACTTCGACAAGGCCTACTTTCACATTTAATCGTCTACTTCTCCTGGAAGGTAGATAGTTCCAGTCTTTAGATGCCTTCCCACCTTGCCCTTCTTGCAACTAACTTAGGTACAGGCAGTAAATCATGTGATGTCTCCGTGATACAGCCGTCAAAGTTCTCCTTTCCAGCCTCGACAGTTGGCCTACTTTCACATTTAATCGTCTACTTCTCCTGGAAGGTAGATAGTTCCAGTCTTTAGATGACTTCCCACCTTACCCTTCTTGCAACTAACTTAGGTACAGGCAGTAAATCATGTGACGTCTCCCTGATACAGCCGTCAAAGTTCACCTTACCAACTTCGACAAGGCCTACTTTCACATTTAATCGTCTACTTCTCCTGGAAGGTAGATAGTTCCAGTCTTTAGATGACTTCCCACCTTACCCTTCTTGCAACTAACTTAGGTACAGGCAGTAAATCATGTGACGTCTCCCTGATACAGCCGTCAAAGTTCACCTTACCAACTTCGACAAGGCCTACTTTCACATTTAATATTCTACTTCTCCTGGAAGGTAGATAGTTCCAGTCTTTAGATGCCTTCCCACCTTGCCCTTCTTGCAACTAACTTAGGTACAGGCAGTAAATCATGTGATGTCTCTGTGATACAGCCGTCAAAGTTCCCCTTACCAACCTCGACAGTTGGCCTACTTTCACATTTAATCGACTACTTCTCCTGGAAGGTAGATAGTTCCAGTCTTTAGATGACTTCTCACCTTGCCCTTCTTGCAACTAACTTAGGTACAGGCAGTAAATCATGTGACGTCTCCCTGATACAGCCGTCAAAGTTCACCTTACCAACTTCGACAAGGCCTACTTTCACATTTAATCGTCTACTTCTCCTGGAAGGTAGATAGTTCCAGTCTTTAGATGACTTCCCACCTTACCCTTCTTGCAACTAACTTAGGTACAGGCAGTAAATCATGTGACGTCTCCCTGATACAGCCGTCAAAGTTCACCTTACCAACTTCGACAAAGCCTACTTTCACATTTAATATTCTACTTCTCCTGGAAGGTAGATAGTTCCAGTCTTTAGATGCCTTCCCACCTTGCCCTTCTTGCAACTAACTTAGGTACAGGCAGTAAATCATGTGATGTCTCTGTGATACAGCCGTCAAAGTTCCCCTTACCAACCTCGACAGTTGGCCTACTTTCACATTTAATCGACTACTTCTCCTGGAAGGTAGATAGTTCCAGTCTTTAGATGACTTCTCACCTTGCCCTTCTTGCAACTAACTTAGGTACAGGCAGTAAATCATGTGAGGTCTCCGTGATACAGCCATCAAAGTTCGCCTTACCAACCTGGAGAGTTGGCCTACTTTCACATTTAATCGTCTACTTCTCCTGGAAGGTAGATAGTTCCAGTATTTAGATGACTTCTCACCTTGCCCTTCTTGCAACTAACTTAGGTACAGGCAGTAAATCATTTGACGTCTCCCTGATACAGCCATCAAAGTTCGCCTTACCAACCTCGACAGTTGGCCTACTTTCACATGTAATCGTCCACTTCTCCTGGAAGGTAGATAGTTCCAGTCTTTAGATGACTTCTCACCTTGCCCTTCTTGCAACTAACTTAGGTACAGGCAGTAAATCATTTGACGTCTCCCTGATACAGTCATCAAAGTTCGCCTTACCAACCTCGACAGTTGGCCTACTTTCACATTTAATCGTCCACTTCTCCTGGAAGGTAGATAGTTCCAGTCTTTAGATGACTTCTCACCTTGCCCTTCTTACAACTAACTTAGGTACAGGCAGTAAATCATTTGAAGTCTCCCTGATACAGCCATCAAAGTTCGCCTTACCAACCTCGACAGTTTGCCTACTTTCACGTTTAATCGACTACTTATCCATCAGCTGGAAGGTAGATAGTTCCAGTCTTTAGATGTCTTCTCACCTTGCCCTTCTTGCAACTAACTTAGGTACAGGCAGTAAATCATGTGAGGTCTCCGTGATACAGCCATCAAAGTTCGTCTTACCAACCTGGAGAGTTGGCCTACTTTCACGTTTAATCGACTACTTCTCCATCAGCTGGAAGGTAAATAGTTCCAGTCTTTAGATGCCTTCCCACCTTACCCTTCGTGCAACTAACTTAGGTACAGGCAGTAAGTCATGTAGCGTCTCCCTGATACAGCCATCAAAGTTCGCCTTACCAACCTCGACAGTTGGCCTACTTTCACGTTTAATCGACTACTTCTCCATCAGCTGGAAGGTAAATAGTTCCAGTCTTTAGATACCTACCACCTTTGTACCGGGTCTTTCAACCGGTACACTTTTGTTACTCTACGTTTCGTTTGCGAGGCTGCCCGAGATTCGTACTTACGCTGTCTGCTCTTACTTTCAGTACCATTGTACGTGTATGGGTGGGCGGGTGGTTCAGTACCACTGTACGAGTATGGGTGGGCGGGTGAATCAATACAACTGTACGTGTATGGGTGGGTGGGTGAGTACATTTTCAATAGCACTGAACGTGTATGGGTGGGTAGGTCATTACCACTGTATGTGTATGTGTGGGCGGGTCAATACAACTGTACGTGTATGTGTGGGAGGGTGGGTCAATACAACTGTACGTGTATGGGTGGGTAGGTCATTACCACTGTACTTGTATGGGTGGGCAGGTCTGTGGTCTGTCCGTAATTCTTGCTACCGGTCGTTTTGGTTGGCCTGTTCGTTGTTCTTCTTCACAACAAGACATTTCCTGCTTCTGCTTTACTTTCTGGCTGTAGATGGCTGGCTGAATTTAATCAAACGTAAGTTGATTAATTTTGTTTTAATTTCAAACAGCTAATCACCCTTTTGGTGAAAACTTTTTTTATAATAATTTTATCGTGCCATATTCAGTATTTTGTTGGGTTTATTCTGATGTTCTTTTGTCTAAATGATTGTCAACCTAGGTTGAAGACCATGTGCTCAATTTTATATTTTATCATTAATTTCTTTATTACATTTGTGTGTTATGTTCAATATTAGCTTTTGAACATAACACATATCAAATTTTGTTTCCAGGTCTGCCAAGTGTCTATATCACTTTTATTGTTCATTTTGCAATGTTATGTACATTTTTACTATATTTATGTGCGGTTCCAATAACCAAGTATACATTTTATGTCTTTGTCATTTGCTATGTACTTAATTCTTTTAAACATTTGATAAAGATTTATTTTGTTTAAACCTGATGTTATTTGTTATACAATTTTGCAGCCTAAAGTTGATTTTTTAGGATATATTCAGTATGATTTTGCGAAAACTTGGCCATTCTTGTTTTATTTTGTTTTGGCAGTGCTTTATTCTAATGTCCTGTGCTTTGGCTGTTTAGTTCGGAGTCCTCGAGTCGGACATTAATCCTCAGACTGCCGCCGGCGTACCTTCTTCCTTTTGGACTCTGCAGGCCTGACCTGGGGACCTGGTGATATCCTATGGGGTTTTCTTCGTTGCTCCCACTCTCCATCGTCGGGTGGCTTCTATCCTCAGGTCAGTTATTTCCATTTGTCCCCGACGGCTGAGCTTGGGGTTTATGACAGTTTTGTGCAGTCTTAAAAAAAAAACCTACACCAGTGATTATGTTATAAATTAAGATTTTGTCATGCCTAGGTCAGACTATGTACTATTTTGAACTCAAAATATATCTTGATAGCCACAGCCAAAACATATATATGTATATTTATCATTAGGGTATATATTTTGAACATATTGTATTTATAAAAATTGTATTAATACTGTTAAATTATCTTTATTTTTACTGTTTAATTTATTGAATTGTTATTTTTTTAGGCCTAGTTGTTAAGTTTGGTAGATTAATTTATATGTGTGTAGTGTTTATTGTTTAGTGAATTTCTGATAAACTAGTACCATGCTACTTTTGTTTTCTTAATTTTAAATTTCACCAAAAGGGGATTGACTTAATACGTTTTTACATTGTTTTCAATTAGGAGTCGCCCACGAATTCCGGCTGGCTTAGGAGCCTTCGGTGGAATCATGGGATATGAGCTAATGTCGGATGTTTGGTTATGTTCAGATTTTTACATTTTCTACGTAATTTATTTTATATTATGTATTTTTGAATTTTTGGTATTTCTGCAGATTGACGCATCTGTTTTTTGTTAATATTGTGTAGTTCGTTTGGCTTTTTTGGTGTTAAAAAGGTTTTTTTCAATTTTGTATTGTAATTTTGCTATTGTGGCTTTTAATTAATCTTTTGCAATAAATTGTATTTTCCACTCAGCTGCCGAGTTATGATTTAAACCTCCGAGTGCCATCCGTGATTATATCTTGTCTGGACTTGAGTCATCCCCCGGTACTACGCGATTTCCTACATTTGGTGGGGGATGGGTCTCACCTTGCCCTCCCTGCAACTAACTTAGGTACAGGCATTAAGTCATGTAGCGTCTGCGTGATACAGCCATGAAAGTTCGCCTTACCAACTTCGACAGTTGGCCCACTTTCACATTTAATCGACTACTCCATCAGCTACAAGGTAAACATCTTCAGTCTTTACATGCCTCCTCACCTTACCCTCCCTGCAACTAATTTAGGTACAGGCAATAAGTCATGTAGCGTCTCCGTGATACAGCCATCAAAGGTCGCCTTATCAACCTGGAGAGTTGGCCTACTTTCACGTTTAATTGACTACTTCTCCATCAGCTGGAAGGTAAATAGTTCCAGTCTTTACATGCCTCCCCTCCTTACCCTCCCTGCAACTAACTTAGGTACAGGCATTAAGTCATGTAGCGTCTCCCTGATACAGCCATCAAAGTTCGCCTTACCAACTTCGACAGTTGGCCCACTTTCACATTTAATCGACTACTCCATCAGCTACAAGGTAAACATCTTCAGTCTTTACATGCCTCCCCACCTTACCCTCCCTGCAACTAATTTAGGTACAGGCAATAAGTCATGTAGCGTCTCCATGATACAGCCATCAAAGTTCGCCTTATCAACCTGGAGAGTTGGCCTACTTTCACGTTTAATTGACTACTTCTCCATCAGCTGGAAAGTAAATAGTTCCAGTCTTTACATGCCTCCCCTCCTTACCCTCCCTGCAACTAACTTAGGTACAGGCAATAAGTCATGTAGCGTCACCCTGATACAGCCATCAAAGTTCGTCTTACCAACCTGGAGAGTTGGCCTACTTTCACGTTTAATCGACTACTTCTCCATCAGCTAGAAGGTAAATAGTTCCAGTCTTTAGATGACTTCCTACCTTTACATTCTTGCAACTAACTTAGGTACAGGCAATAAATCATTTGACGTCTCCCTGATACAGCCATCAAAGTTCACCTTACCAACCTGGAGAGTTGGCCTACTTTCACATTTAATCGACTACTTCTCCATCAGCTAGAAGGTAGATAGTTCTAGTCTTTAGATGCCTCACTACTTGCCCTTCTTGCAACTAATTTAGGTACAGGCAATAAGTCACGTAGCGTCTCCCTGATACAGCCATCAAAGTTCGCCTTATCAACCTCGACAGTTGGCCTACTTTCACGTTTAATCGACTACTTCTCCATCAGCTGGAAGGTAAATAGTTCCAGTCTTTAGATGACTTCCCACCTTACCCTTCTTGCAACTAACTTAGGTACAGGCAATAAGTCATGTAGCGTCTTCCTGATACAGCCATCAAAGTTCGCCTTACCAACCTCGACAGTTGGCCTACCTGCACATTTAATCGACTACTTCTCCATCAGCTGGAAGGTAAATAGTTCCAGTCTTTACATGCCTCCCCTCCTTACCCTCCCTGCAACTAACTTAGGTACAGGCAATAAGTCATGTAGCGTCTCCCTGATACAGCCATCAAAGTTCGTCTTACCAACCTGGAGAGTTGGCCTACTTTCACGTTTAATTGACTACTTCTCCATCAGCTAGAAGGTAAATAGTTCTAGTCTTTAGATGACTTCCTACCTTTCCATTCTTGCAACTAACTTAGGTACAGGCAATAAATCATTTGACGTCTCCCTGATACAGCCATCAAAGTTCGCCTTACCAACCTGGACAGTTGGCCTACTTTCACATTTAATCGACTACTTCTCCATCAGCTAGAAGGTAGATAGTTCTAGTCTTTAGATGCCTCACTACTTACCCTTCCTGCAACTAATTTAGGTACAGGCAATAAGTCATGTAGCGTCTCCCTGATACAGCCATCAAAGTTCGCCTTACCAACCTGGAGAGTTGGCCTACTTTCACGTTTAATTGACTACTTCTCCATCAGCTAGAAGGTAGATAGTTCTAGTCTTTAGATGCCTTCCCACCTTACCCTTCGTGCAACTAACTTAGGTACAGGCAGTAAGTCATGTAGCGTCTCCCTGATACAGCCATCAAAGTTCGCCTTACCAACCTCGACAGTTGGCCTACTTTCACGTTTAATCGACTACTTCTCCATCAGCTGGAAGGTAAATAGTTCCAGTCTTTAGATACCTACCACCTTTGTACCGGGTCTTTCAACCGGTACACTTTTGTTACTCTACGTTTCGTTTGCGAGGCTGCCCGAGATTCGTACTTACGCTGTCTGCTCTTACTTTCAGTACCATTGTACGTGTATGGGAGGGCGGGTGGTTCAGTACCACTGTACGAGTATGGGTGGGCGGGTGAATCAATACAACTGTACGTGTATGGGTGGGTGGGTGGGTCAATAGCACTGTACGTGTATGGGTGGGGAGGTCATTACCACTGTACTTGTATGGGTGGTCAGGTGGGTCAATACAACTGTACGTGTATGTGTGGGAGGGTGGGTCAATACAACTGTACGTGTATGGGTGGGTAGGTCATTACCACTGTACTTGTATGGGTGGGCAGGTCTGTGGTCTGTCCGTAATTCTTGCTACCGGTCGTTTTGGTTGGCCTGTTCGTTGTTCTTCTTCACAACAAGACATCTCCTGCTTCTGCTTTACTTTCTGGCAGTAGATGGCTGGCTGAATTTAATCAAACGTAAGTTGATTAATTTTGTTTTAATTTCAAACAGCTAATCACCCTTTTGGTGAAAACTTTTTTTATAATAATTTTATCGTGCCATATTCAGTATTTTGTTGGGTTTATTCTGATGTTCTTTTGTCTAAATGATTGTCAACCTAGGTTCAAGACCATGTGCTCAATTTTATATTTTGTCATTAATTTCTTTATTACATTTGTGTGTTATGTTCAATATTAGCTATTGAACATAACACATATCAAATTTTGTTTCCATATCTGCCAAGTGTCTATATCACTTTTATTGTTCATTTTGCAATATTATGTACATTTTTACCATATTTATGTGTGGTTCCAATAACCAAGTATACATTTTATGTCTTTGTCATTTGCTATGTACTTAATTCTTTTAAACATTTGATAAAGATTTATTTTGTTTAAACCTTATGTTATTTGTTATACAATTTTGCAGCCTAAAGTTGATTTTTTAGGATATATTCAGTATGATTTTGCGAAAACTTGGCCATTCTTGTTTTATTTTGTTTTGGCAGTGCTTTATTCTAATGTCCTGTGCTTTGGCTGTTTAGTTCGGAGTCCTCGAGTCGGACATTAATCCTCAGACTGCCGCCGGCGTACCTTCTTCCTTTTGGACTCTGCAGGCCTGACCTGGGGACCTGGTGATATCCTATGGGGTTTTCTTCGTTGCTCCCACTCTCCATCGTCGGGTGGCTTCTATCCTCAGGTCAGTTATTTCCATTTGTCCCCGACGGCTGAGCTTGGGTGACTGAGACGGCTTGGGGTTTATGACAGTTTTGTGCAGTGTTAAAAAAAAAAAAAAAACCTACACCAGTGATTATGTTATAAATTAAGATTTTGTCATGCCTAGGTCAGACTATGTACTATTTTGAACTCAAAATATATCTTGATAGCCACAGCCAAAACATATATATGTATATTTATCATTAGGGCATATATTTTGAACATATTGTATTTATAAAAATTGTATTAATACTGTTAAATTATCTTTATTTTTACTGTTTAATTTATTGAATTGTTATTTTTTTAGGCCTAGTTGTTAAGTTTGGTAGATTAATTTATATGTGTGTAGTGTTTATTGTTTAGTGAATTTCTGATAAACTAGTACCATGCTACTTTTGTTTTCTTAATTTTAAATTTCACCAAAAGGGGATTGACTTAATACGTTTTTACATTGTTTTCATTTAGGAGTCGCCCACGAATTCCGGCTGGCTTAGGAGCCTTCGGTGGAATCATGGGATATGAGCTAATGTCGGATGTTTGGTTATGTTCAGATTTTTACATTTTCTACGTAATTTATTTTATATTATGTATTTTTGAATTTTTGGTATTTCTGCAGATTGACGCATCTGTTTTTTGTTAATATTGTGTAGTTCGTTTGGCTTTTTTGGTGTTTAAAAGGTTTTTTTCAATTTTGTATTGCAATTTTGCTATTGTGGCTTTTAATTAATCTTTTGCAATAAATTGTATTTTCCACTCAGCTGCCGAGTTATGATTTAAACCTCCGAGTGCCATCCGTGATTATATCTTGTCTGGACTTGAGTCATCCCCCGGTACTACGCGATTTCCTACATTTGGTGGGGGATGGGTCTCACCTTGCCCTCCCTGCACTAACTTAGGTACAGGCATTAAGTCATGTAGCGTCTGCGTGATACAGCCATGAAAGTTCACCTTACCAACCTCGAAAGTTGGCCTACTTGCACATTTAATCGACTACTCCATCAGCTAGAAGGTAGATATCTCCAGTCTTTACTTACCTCCCCACCTTACCCTCCCTGCAACTAACTTCGGTACAGGCAATAAGTCATGTAGCGTCTGCGTGATACAGCCATGAAAGTTCGCCTTACCAACCTCGACAGTTGACCCACTTGAACATTTAATCGACTACTCCATCAGCTAGAAGGTAGATATATCCAGTCTTTACATGCCTCCCCACCTTGCCCTCCCTGCAATAACTTAGGTACAGGCATTAAGTCATGTAGCGTCTCCCTGATACAGCCATCAAAGTTCGCCTTACCAACTTCGACAGTTGGCCCACTTTCACATTTAATCGACTACTCCATCAGCTAGAAGGTAAATATCTTCAGTCTTTACATGCCTCCCCACCTTACCCTCCCTGCAACTAATTTAGGTACAGGCAATAAGTCATGTAGCTTCTCCCTGATACAGCCATCAAAGTTCGCCTTACCAACCTGGAGAGTTGTCCTACTTTCACGTTTAATTGACTACTTCTTCATCAGCTGGAAGGTAAATAGTTCCAGTCTTTAGATGACTTCCTACCTTTCCATTCTTGCAACTAACTTAGGTACAGGCAATAAATCAAGTGACGTCTCCGTGATATAGCCATCAAAGTTCGCCTTACCAACCTCGACAGTTGGCCTACTTTCACATTAAATCGACTACTTCTCCATCAGCTAGAAGGTAAATAGTTCCAGTCTTTAGATGACTTCCTACCTTTCCATTCTTGCAACTAACTTAGGTACAGGCAATAAATCATGTGACGTCTCCGTGATATAGCCATCAAAGTCGCCTTTCCAACCTCGACAGTTGGCCTACTTTCACATTTAATCGTCTACTTCTCCTGGAAGATAGATAGTTCCAGTCTTTAGATAACTTCCCACCTTAACCTTCTTGCAACTAACTTAGGTACAGGCAATAAATCATGTAGCGTCTCCCTGATACAGCCATCAAAGTTCTCCTTACCAACCTCGACAGTTGGCCTACTTTCACATTTAATCGACTACTTCTCCATCAGCTAGAAGGTAAATAGTTCCAGTCTTTAGATGACTTCCTACCTTTCCATTCTTGCAACTAACTTAGGTACAGGCAATAAATCATGTGACGTCTCCGTGATATAGCCATCAAAGTTCGCCTTTCCAACCTCGACAGTTGGCCTACTTTCACATTTAATCGTCTACTTCTCCTGGAAGGTAGATAGTTCCAGTCTTTAGATGACTTCCCACCTTAGCCTTCTTGCAACTAACTTAGGTACAGGCAATAAGTCATGTAGCGTCTCCCTGATACAGCCATCAAATTTCGCCTTACCAACCTCGACAGTTGGCCTACTTTCACATTTAATCGACTACTTCTCCATCAGCTAGAAGGTAAATAGTTCCAGTCTTTAGATGACTTCCCACCTTAACCTTCTTGCAACTAACTTAGGTACAGGCAATAAGTCATGTAGCGTCACCCTGATACAGCCATCAAAGTTCGTCTTACCAACCTGGAGAGTTGGCCTACTTTCACGTTTAATCGACTACTTCTCCATCAGCTAGAAGGTAAATAGTTCCAGTCTTTAGATGACTTCCTACCTTTACATTCTTGCAACTAACTTAGGTACAGGCAATAAATCATTTGACGTCTCCCTGATACAGCCATCAAAGTTCACCTTACCAACCTGGAGAGTTGGCCTACTTTCACATTTAATCGACTACTTCTCCATCAGCTAGAAGGTAGATAGTTCTAGTCTTTAGATGCCTCACTACTTGCCCTTCCTGCAACTAATTTAGGTACAGGCAATAAGTCACGTAGCGTCTCCCTGATACAGCCATCAAAGTTCGCCTTATCAACCTCGACAGTTGGCCTACTTTCACGTTTAATCGACTACTTCTCCATCAGCTGGAAGGTAAATAGTTCCAGTCTTTAGATGACTTCCCACCTTACCCTTCTTGCAACTAACTTAGGTACAGGCAATAAGTCATGTAGCGTCTTCCTGATACAGCCATCAAAGTTCGCCTTACCAACCTCGACAGTTGGCCCACTTTCACATTTAATCGACTACTTCTCCATCAGCTGGAAGGTAAATAGTTCCAGTCTTTACATGCCTTCCCACCTTACCCTCCCTGCAACTAACTTAGGTACAGGCAATAAGTCATGTAGCGTCTCCCTGATACAGCCATCAAAGTTCGCCTTACCAACCTCGACAGTTGGCCTACTTTCACGTTTAATCGACTACTTCTCCATCAGCTGGAAGGTAAATAGTTCCAGTCTTTAGATGACATCCTACCTTACCCTTCTTGCAACTAACTTAGGTACAGGCAGTAAATCATGTGACGTCTCCCTGATACAGCCATCAAAGTTCGCCTTACCAATAAAAGACCCGGAAGCTAAATAGTTCTAGTTTGTAGCCCGTTTCTGAGATACGACTTCATTTTCTGGACTCCTTATTACAACTGAACATTCCTTATCAACATATTATTTCATGTCATAGTTTATTCCATATTATTATAACAATTTACTATCCAAAGTAAGTAATCTAAGTAATTATGTATTACTCTAGATCATTGTAAGTACATCATGGTAGGTACATCATGGTAGGTACATCATGGTAGGTACATCATGGTAGGTACATCATGGTAGGTACATCATGGTAGGTACATCATGGTAGGTACATCATTTAAACTAATAATTCCTTCAGCGTGTCTCAAACTTTATATAAAATGTATGCTCTAAATTCCAAGATACTTCCATGTAAAGTACCTCTTTCAAACTTATTGATGACCTTAAAAAAGAGAGTTCTTCAATTGAAGACCATTATCAATGTGGAGAGGCAATTGTTGTGTCGTCAAACAACAACAAACAACGTCTGATCTTCCCCCTCCCCCTCTGACCTCTAGTTTACTTGTGTCTACTCCAGTTGCAGTTTAATCCTATATTTAGTGTTAAGATACAACACATGATCAAATCTAATTCAATCATCCAAAAAGAACTTTTCCCAATGTATGTCTCCCCAATGAGATCATCGCCCCTTAAAATGTAGTATTTTTAGTACATTTTGAAAATATAATGTATTATTTTTTATCTTTTAACTAACTGTTATTTTTTATTATTATTAACACATACATTATTATTATTATTATCTTGTTCTCATGGCGTAAGAGAATTTTTCTACTACCAAAATTATTTATTTATTTATTATATTTTTTTTTAAAGGAGAGACCGACCTCCTTCTTAACCTTACTCTACCCATTTCCTGTAGACTATTGATCTGTGTGAGGAACTTAATCAGACAGAGTAAGGGGGCGAACCAATATAGTAGAAGGTGAATGTTATTGATAAATCTTCCAGTCTAGGCCGGATTCGAACCAGCGCTATCTCTAACCCAAGCTCAAAGTCCTGTCGGCTCACCCGGTGACAATTGTATTTATATCAAACAGATTACCGAACCATTTGTACTAATATTGTAAATATACAACTTTGATTAGGTCTATTGTGCGATTCCTCACATTTCTAATAGTGTAGGTGAGGTTAATGCGATACTCGTTCAGTTCAATTTATTTTGTAATACTAACAATAAGTAATACTAATGTAATACTAACTTAACCTATTTTACAGTGGAATGCGAGGATATTGTGTAAAAATACCTCATTCTTTACTTCAGTGTGGTATTTTTCGTGGTATGGAAATCTTCAGCCATTCAGAGCACTCTAAGGAGAGACTTGGTTTATTATTCCTCTTTCTTTGTTCAACCGTACGACTATTGGAAACCCCCTGCACTAATGAATTCTTATGCACCATATTATTCTCGGTTGGAAAGCGAAGCTTCCAATGACGCTATCTTGTATAGAAATGTCCATAAACTCTATTTGTTTCAATAGCAGCATCCTCCATGACGTATTCATTGATTTTAATTACCTATCCTATTAAATAAACTAATAATCTAATCAAGATAGCTTTACAATCGTTCTGAGTGGTTGACAACGTTTTTTGAAAGGTATTCAGTTATGGGCAATTACTCAACTTCAAGGCAATAGATGGAAACTTACTGGAAATATTCCTGGGGCTAACAGATCACTTACTGTAATTATGTATTACTTGTCAATGGTGTCAAAGATTTATCTGAAACTAAACAAGTATTGATACTCTAGAAAATTGTAAAATAAGAAAATTCAAAAGATCTTACAAGTCGTTAAATTCTTCAATCATTAACAGAAGACAAAGTAGATAGTAAGTATTAGGAATCGGAATTAAATAAAACAACATTATCTAAACGTTATAGGTATTTCTAAACTCAAAATATTTCCCTCTCCCGAATCAATTTTTTTTTTTTTTTAATAAACCCCTTTAAAAGTTTACCTTGTTCAAGTCTCGGATGATTAACTTGTTCGTGTTTCAGGAAGGTGGAGAACCGAGTTATTCGACAATACCATTACGTTGAGTAAGTGCAGCACTCGTGTCTAAGGCTGTTGGACATTTGAATGTGGTATGAATTGATTAGGTGAAAATGGAGAGGACAGGACGCGAACTAATGGAGCCATCCTTCTTATCTGGAGAAGTGCTAGATGTCCTTACTTCTATCATTCTACCAGGATAGTCATTTAATGACATGGCATTCCTGTTGTCAATAATGTTTGGAGGTTCCTGCTTTTATGGTGCTATTAACAATATAATATAAGTAATAATAGTAATATAACACAGTATTTTTATTTTTTTCATCTATATTGTAATTTTATCATATTCGGGGATTTAACTGCACCTTCAAAGCATTGTTTTTCTGTACTATATATTATTATTATTATATCGTTAACAAGACTGCTAAGAGAAATTTATCAAGTCATAAAGTGATTTCCCAGTTTGTATTTACTTTTAATAAAATCAAGATATTAATATATTAAATTAAGTGGCAAAAATATTTTAATTTTTTTACTTAATTTTATATATATTTCTACTCTCCGAAGATTGAGACTTTGTTAACCACTACAATGTTCACTCTTTCAAAGCTAATTTGATTTATTCTTTGGATTATTCCACGTTCATTTCTACCTGAGCACAATACCAAGAAATGTGCCTACAGTAGCTTAATCTATAATTATTGAAATTAGTTTTAACGCAGCTTCCACTGAGTACAAAATCGGCAAGACAACGTTGGCCTATCACGATTTAAATGTGTATCCATTGTTCATATATCTATTTTTATTTCAATAAACAGATGTGACCTTTTCCTATATACATATTTAACATTTTCTTTGTTGTTTTTATATTTGTAAACATGTGGTTTCAATATTGAACTTTATCTGAAGATAAATTATACTACAAAAAGGATGTTATTTTTCATTGATTATAATCTAACCTAATCTGAAGGGATTTTTAACTAACTTAAACCTTTTTGAAAGAACTGTACAAACAATTCAAATAATCATAAGTTAAACATTTGAATATATTCAAATGTCAACTTTTTTTATTACCGATGGGTGGAATTAGGTCTGTATTTTCTTCGAAATCTTATTACTTTTGTGACTTTTCATCATTTTTTTTAAGTTTTTTATGCTAAACATGGATTTGACAACAATTTTGGTCTAAAACAATCATCTATCGAGATATCATAGAAAAATTACTTTCACGGCAAATCACCAATGTTGTTCTTATGCACAATGATGACTTGAGCAACGATAAAACAACGAGACGGCCAGCAGGACATCCCGGAGGACAGGCACACTGTTTCAGTGCAAAATTGCTAATTTTTGTTCAGTAAATAGACAATTAGGAAAAGTTAGGTAATGTTTGGTTAGGTAATGTAAAGTGTATTTTTCGAGCCGACAAAATATTTTGTTGCAAAACCAATTATATAACTTACGCGTGTTCAGGATAAAAAAAATATTGGAAGTGAAAAAAAGTCGAAAATATCGATTTTTAAACAGCTGTTTTTTTAACAGTTTTCCATGGTTTAAATCAACCTCCTCAATATGTATAAACTCATATTTTACCACTTATTCAACAATAAATAATATTTTCAGAATAGTCTTGCAAGTGTAATAATAATCTCATTATTTTACTACTTAGGAGTTCAATTTTAGAAATTGCAAGGAGTTAGAAGTGCATGGTAATTAGATAATATTTCACTATGTTATACTGACGGAATTTGGAATAAAAATCTGTGCTGGGACACATTTAAACCCCAGTCTGAATAATGTTTTCCACGTCCTGTCATTCAGGAGTCCAAACATATTTACTATTATAACCTAACTACTACTGTAACTACCTGTGCTAGACTATAACCTAACTACTAGTTTAAATACATGTAGCAGAATATAATATCACTAATACTACAACTACCTATGTTAGACCATGATAATCTAGCTACTACTGTAACTATCCGTGCTAGACTACAATCTAGCTACTACTGTAACTACCCGTGCTAGACTATAATCTAACTACTACTGTAACTACCTGTGCTAGACTATAATCTAAATACTACTGTAACTACCTGTGCTAGACTATAACCTAACTACTAGTTTAACTACATGTAGCAGAATATAATATCACTAATACTACAACTACCTGTGTTAGACCATGATAATCTAGCTGCTACTGTAACTACCCGTGCTAGACTACAAGCTAGCTACTACTGTAACTACCCGTGCTAGACTATAATCTAACTACTACTGTAATTACCTGTGCTAGACTATAATCTAACTACTACTGTAATTACCTGTGCTAGACTATAATCTAACTACTACTGTAACTACCTGTGCTAGACTATAATCTAACTACTACTGTACCTACCTGTGCTAGACTATAATCTAACTACTACTGTACAGTATCTACATGTGCTAGACTATAACCTAACTACTACTGTACCTACCTGTGCTAGACTATAATCTAACTACTACTGTAACTACCTGTGCTAGACTATAATATAACTACTACTGTAACTACCTGTGCTAGACTATAATCTAACTACTACTGTAATTACCTGTGCTAGACTACTATCTAACCACTACATTTGATAGATTATAATCTAACTACTACTGTAACTACCTGTGCTAGACTATAATCTAACTACTACTGTACTGTAACTACATGTGCTAGACTATAATCTAACTACTACTGTACCTACCTGTGCTAGACTATAATCTAACTACTACTGCAACTATCTGTAGCAGACTATAATCTAACTACTACTGTTACTACCTGTGCTAGACTATAATGTAACTACTACTGTAACTATCTGTAGCAGACTATAATCTAACTACTACTGTTACTACCTGTGCTAGACTATAATCTAACTACTACTGTACTGTAACTATATGTGCTAGACTATAATCTAACTACTACTGTACCTACCTGTGCTAGACTATAATCTAACTACTACTGTAACTATCTGTAGCAGACTATAATCTAACTACTACTGTAATTACCTGTGCTAGACTACTATCTAACCACTACATTTGATAGATTATAATCTAACTACTACTGTAACTACCTGTGCTAGACTATAATCTAACTACTACTGTACTGTAACTACATGTGCTAGACTATAATCTAACTACTACTGTACCTACCTGTGCTAGACTATAATCTAACTACTACTGTAACTATCTGTAGCAGACTATAATCTAACTACTACTGTAATTACCTGTGCTACACTATAATCTAACTACTACTGTAACTACCTGTGCTAGACTATAATCTAACTACTACTGTACTGTAACTACATGTGCTAGACTATAATCTAACTACTACTGTACCTACCTGTGCTAGACTATAATCTAACTACTACTGTAACTATCTGTAGCAGACTATAATCTAACTACTACTGTAATTACCTGTGCTACACTATAATCTAACTACTACTGTTACTACCTGTGCTAGACTACTATCTAACCACCACATTTGATAGACTATAATCTAACTACTACTGTAACTATCTGTAGCAGACTATAAATTACTGTTGAGGCTTGACGAGACTACAAGAGATCTGATGGATAGATATAAATACAGGTTATAGCAACAATCTACTCATTTGCGATATAGTAAACGTTGAGGTCCGGTATTGGGCATTGTTTTTTACTAATTAAGACCTACAATTTTGTTTCAAACTCAGCCAATGCTGCTATTTATAAATTTTTGCGAGCTCATCGTGTGTCGTCCTTGTTGATGAAAGAAACAATTCATCAAAATTTTAAACTCTAAAAATGTAAAATTATTTCATATAGACCTACAATTCAGATTTAAAATTCCATGAAATAGACAAATTATTACAGCTAAGATAACATCAATATTATAATTTTTATTGGTATCGGATTTATAATATATAGAAATTCAGTGTCAGAACGGGGGCACCCGAGGTGCGACATGGACTACCTGAGGGTCATAATTGGACACTCGAGGTGCGACATGCAGTGAAAGAGAACCCAAAACTAACACTCGAGGTGCGACATGGCGCTTCGGCTAGCAGTGTGGCCGTGTTGGTCTGGCGGCTAATAGTTGATATATTTACAGTGATAAAATTATCTGAAAACTACAGCCATACAATGAGACACATGATTAACGATTGTTACCAATACAATTACTACCAATGTACGTGTATGGGAGGGTGGGTGGGTTAGGTTAGGTTAGGTTAGGTATATATAGGTAGGTCTATTTTTGTATATATATATATATATATATATATATATATATTTATTTATTTATGGGCACAGAGAGAGAGCGCGTCTACAACCCCGCAACCCTTCGCCGGGCTACCTGAGGTGGCATGTCGCACCTCGAGTGCCAGTTTTATGGCTCTTTGGGTCGCTGGGATTAACACAGGTAGTCCATGTCGCACCTCGAGTGCCACCGTCAGAACATATGTTATCTAAAATTTTAATGTTTTTTATTTAATTTAAAAAAACTTGTGGTTAATGAGAAATGCTGCTTATTTAAGATTATGTGAAGCAAATATAATAAAGGGCATATGGAACTTTAATTTTTATAGTAAAAGTATAAAATATATGACAGCATAAACGTACGTAAAATAAGGGAGACGAAGACAATAGTCTAATTAGTTAATAATTAATATTTAATGTTCAACTAAATATATTATTTAAATTTTAATTTACAATTCAGTTTATATGATTATCTCTCTGCATTTATCTTCTATTTGTGCTTCCCTTGAGAGTATACTTTGTATTTGTTCTTCTGTTTAGCTATGTTAGGGCTTTTTCAAAGCTAATAAAGAGGATCTACGATTTAAAAATACTATGTATGAATGAGCTGGAGATATGGAGTACCTCTAATCCATCCTGTTTTCAGCGAGACTCTGAACATTTATCAGGCTTAATTCCTAATCCAATCAAGGGAGCGGAGTGGCGTAGCCCGCTAGACAATGAGGCATTCTCCGGTGACAATACCCCATTGTTATGGCGTCCCGTGTCACATTAATGGGCAGGGTTGGGACTTGTGGAGGCTAAGATATGCGGCCTCCACATTGGTAATATATGTTGTCTTAATTTTATAGTTTACGAATGGAAGTTCTTCTGGAAATGGAAGTACATTGTTCTAAGGAGAGGCCTATTTCCTGTTTAACCTTACTCTGAAAGTGATCTGTGCGGGGAACTTATTCAGACTGAGAAAGAGAGCGAACCAGTATAGTTCCAGATCAATATTACTGATAAATATTGTCAAGGAATTAATTCGAATCTATGCTAAATCTAACTCAGACTTCTCAAATCTTAATGTTTACATGTTTGTGCTAGTTTTTAGAGGTGAGATACTGAAAAAAACTCCCTCAGTTTAAAATCTGAAACAATTCTAACCTAAAACCTGTTATCTGATGTTGTTACTATCTGAGAGAGTTCTTCTATTTACGATGGAATAATCAGATGTGTTTTATAACATCAACAACAAAAATATATTTATTGAAAAGCGTGGTAAAGTATGATTAGTAATAATCTGTTTATTAGACATTAGTAATCATTTTTCTGATTTATGGTTCAGCGGTTAAGACTTCGGACTGCGGAGTCAAAGTTAAAAATTTTGAATCCCCAAATTATTTGAGGGGTACGTTATTCATTAGCTTTCACGTACCGTCATGTGGCCCATATGAACACGTGATGAAAAGTTTTTAATTAAAAAAGTGGAAAAAATAAAAATACACCAGATGCGGCTGAGTGGTAAAAATATCTTATTAACTCTCTTAGGGAAAATGCCATAAAAGTAGGTTTTTGTGTTTAAATTACATAAGCCGTGGTATATTAAATGTTTGTAAATTTACTCAATTAAAATTGTTCTTACGTAAATAATCTCGTATTGATTGTAAGTATTTGTTAATACGACGTATTGTTCGCTATAAAAATGTATACTGTTGATATTCGTAAGAGAATGAAAAATATGAAGTAAAAATTCGAGTAATTCAACTTAACGGCAATTCTTTATTATATCCTAAGCCTTATTTAAAAAAATTGATATTATAACTTAGCTTACATTGTTACAATGGATTGAAAGTGTTCAAAATATTAGTAGAAGTTGAATAAGGATTCTTACAACAATTATAATGAACAAGGTACACATCTTTTATATCGAACAATGTACCCGCCCACTGTCTCATCTACCCTCCTCCATTGTGCGTGGTGTGACCACTTACTGCTGGCTCCAGATCTAGCCATACGTCGGTGGCTCTGTTCGTGATGTTCAAATCTAGACATTAAAAGCTTCTGACACGAAAAATGTTAAAGTCGTTAAACCAGAATAATAATATAAGGCTAGGAACATCTAGTGTAATTAGCTTACTCCACTAGCCTTTGGGATGGTCGGTTCTGCTGAGCAAGTCCTGCTACATCGTGCACAACTCGTCCTAAATACGATGAAATAATGAGTCACGCTTGGGTAACCTGAACTGTGATTGTAAACAACTAAAATAAGTTAGCCATTAGGTACAATAAATCTTCCCCACACAATAGGGGTTTATGATTTAGAATCGGTCGTTTAATTCCTTCATTATAGAAGTCAATATAAGAGTATTTAATACAAAAAGTCTTGAAGCATACATAAAAATTAATAAAATTTATAAATAACTATATAATATTTTGTTATATAGTCAACAAAATGGTCAAATACCAAAATAAACCGGTGAAGTCTCACGTAAGGTCCTTTTCATATGGCATTACTGGAACTTCCAGGATTTAGGAATAGTAGAAGGAGAGAAGTAGCATTACGTGAAATTATTTATCTGGAAGATGATTTTGTAAAATAGAAATTAGTCAGTTAAGTGACCAAGTCTCCGCTTCATGTCCTTTAATAAAAGGAATTGAAGGATTTAAATCAAGTCATATTTTCAATCTTTTTCCCTAACAAATATGCCTTTTTAAACAGCCTTTGTAGTGAATATATAGAGTGATTCACGAAGTTCTTTCCCCACTTTAAAAGAACATTCTACTCCCAAAAATATAAAAAAATTATATAAACATAGGTCTGAAAACACTTTGTTAGTGAATTATTTCGGTGCCAGTGAAACATTTAGGCAAGAATCATGGATAAAGAGTGAAATAACATTGTACACAACTTATGGAAAGATAAATATGAACGTAAATATCATGATTTCTAGTGTAGTTTGACATTATAAAGCTAAATAAATAGGTTTTAGGACTGTATCTTTAGTAGTTTTTATTTAATTTGGGGTTAAATGCAAGAAATCGGCGTAAGAAACTTCGTTTTTTTACGTTTAGTGTACAATAACTTTGTTAAAAAAATAATAAAGTTATAAGAATTTCATACATAATTTGTAGAGAATTTGATTGTGAGAAGGTTGATGTAAGCTAAGTAAAAAAACAACTCATAAAAAAGTACAAAAGCTTAACTTTATTTAGTATAATACATAAGTAATTTAACGGATAAATAATTGGTTTGGTCTGACTTTACACACCTTTTTATAAGAAATGTAAAAAAATTAGGCAATCATTTTATATACATTTTAAAGCACGTTTGTGCACTACATTGCTTGTGGCGCTTTCCTTAATTTACCCCTTTATCTGTGTAATCGAATCCATAATAAGGGCAATTAATTCTTCAAGAGAATTAACACTTGTCTTTCATCCTCCCCCAGATACAATTATCCAATGAGCTAGACCTGGCGATATTGCTGGTCAAGATTACAGCCATCAACGACCAACTATTTTTTTAGTGAATTTACTATGTAAGTTAGCGATAATGGCTCGAGAAAAGTTGTGTGGTGCTTCATCATGCTGGAAGTACAATTTTTGTCTAATATGCAAAGGAACATCTTCAAAAAGCTGTGGAAACTCTTCTTGGAGTAAGTGTAAATAAAATTCAGCATTTATTTAGGCGGCCAGGTAATGTTAACGGACCAACAAGCTGATTGTGTAAAACACCAAATCATACATTGGTACTAAATCGGCGTTGAAATTTCTATTCCACTACCTCATGAGGATTTTGTTCTGCCCAAAAATACTCATCAAGCAGGTTGTTGACACCATCTCTAGTAAATTGGCCTCATACGTAAAAAAATACGCTTGGAGAGTTGATGATTAGTATTTAAAAATTACCAAACTCCAAACGAAGTGGACCATCCCCTGGTTCTAGATGTTGGACCTTTTGTTTAAGAAGTTGGTAAAATTAATTTCAATTTTTAAGTGACCTCCCCACTAATGGTTGCGAAACTCCTAGTCGTCTCTTAAGACGTCACGTATTTATACTAGCATTTTGTAACTTGCCATTACGTGGGGGGAGAACAACATGAATCAACCTGTATAGTAAGAAACTAAGAAAAAGATAACACACATGCTCTATTCAGCAAACGCCAATATATTCAACAGATTATGCAGAACATGCTACTCTATTGTTTCAGAGAGTCACAAAATTTGTAAAAAACGTTACATCCATTGTGACACTTTCAAAAGACTGATTTTTCTTCTTAATAATTCAAATTGATGTAGATTAAAGAGCTGGTCTCCACGTTGAAATCCCCATTTTGAAGATCTTGGATGATTTGCAATATTAGACCCAATCATAGAAGTAGAATTAGAAAATAATCAGGGGTGGGCCATGACATAATAAAGAGATCTGGAGATAGAGCTGTGGAGATCACGCTTAGCTCGTTTCCAGTGCGCTATCTAGACGAGATTATCCGGCACATCGATGGTGGTCCAAGTCAACATCTCTATCCGCACGTACCGGAAGCTCTTGATGCCGCTTCCCTCAGATGTGGTGATATTACCGTTTGTTCTTCCTGTGATTCAGATGGTCGTGAGTTCCGTTTCCTGGATGTATTACAACATTTCGGGGTGGCTTTAAGGTGACTGACTATATTTCTCTGGATTGAATTCGAGACGCAGTATAATTATTGGTACATTCCGAGAGGGTTGACTGATGGTAAACAACAAATTTCTCTTCATAAACAGAATAGCTACTGAAATTGTACAACAGTTGATCTGAATTGAGTAAACACCCAATGAATTTTTACTCAAACAATTAAGCTCTTTCAATATTTCACATAAAAACAAACTGTTTGATACCCATAACAAATTTTAATAGTTTAATAGGGTAATCCTGAAATTCTTATTATATTATTATATTATTTAGGTTTTTAGGTGAATACAACTTTTCCTAAATGTAACGAAACGTTTTTATTATTAGGATGAGTGTCGAAGGATTAGTTAGGTTGGTGCTGAGTGACCCCCTATCCTTCATATTTGGTGCCCCTATCCGCCCATGTACATATAGTGGTAGTGACATCCCACCCACCCATACATGTATAGTAGTTATGACCCTTCCACCCACCCATACACGTACAGTGATAGTGATTGGAATTAATTTTGAAACGAAGATTAATCATACGTAAAACTCTTAGACTTAATTAACTTGATTAATTGTAGATAGAGCTTCAACAAGTTTGAATAATAGAGAATTTGTTTTGAATAATCCAACAAAATCCACTATTCTCTTTGAGTTGTCTCTAACTCTTTAAAAATCTAAAAAGTTGGTAATTTGTTTATGTATTGTCTGTATAATAAATACAAAAATATATGTTCTATAACGTAAAGAAAGTACACGTCACACAACTCAAATATATTACAATTTTAGTACAAAAAGTATAAATATTACGATGATCGATTCCGATTAGCCTCGGGAAAAAAACGCTGTAAATGTGGTAAACAGAATTTGATCCTAATGAAGTAAACTATTATCTTCTGCAAAGAAATAAACTAAAAGAGCTAACAACAAATTAATAAAGGTTGGGATTGGCAAGAAGAAAAGATAAATACAGTAAATAAACAAGTAAAGCACTGAGGAAGAAAATAGTGTTCAAACTATATTGGTGATATGTTGGTAATTGGCAAAGTAAAAATGTGACAATAAAGTTGAGTATTGTTATTTAAGTGACAAGTCTGTGGTAGCTATGGGTCTACGGACACTGAACGGCTTTCAGCAACTTGTATTGAAATGATATGTAGAAGCCATATAAAGTGCGACAATCGTCTACAAACAAGACTCAGTAATTGGCTTGTCTTTATACAGGGTGTAACTGAAATACTTGGACAAACATCAGGAGGTCGTTCCTGGGGCAAAAACAAACCAACAATTTCATATAAACATATGTCCCAATATACTCCGTTTTCTGTCTGTCTGTCCGTCTGTGTTTGTTGCATTATCATTTTTGTCTCAGCAACCATAAAAGGTAAAGTGTTGAAATTTGACACATTTATTGTACTAGAAACTTCAGGTGTAACTATTTTAAATAAAACACCACAAATTGTACATTTCTTGTTTGTTTTCAATAAATAAGGTATCGTTAGTTTTATAATAAAATTTGCAACAATTTATCACTTTAGCGTTTTTTTTATACAGTGTGTAGTTTTTATGTAATTCAACGTAAACGTTTTTAACCAGCTGACGTTTTGAAATTTCTCGACGATTTTCTTTAAATTTTTTATGTAATAAACTATTACTAGTAGGCCTATAGCTTATGTGCCAAATTTCAACCCTCTACCTTTTATGGTTGCTGAGAAAAAATGATAATGTAAAAAACACAAACAAATAGACAGACAGAAAACTGTGCATTATAGGACATATGCTTCTATGAACTTTTTGGTTTGTATTTTTGGGTTGTAAAGGGACCCAGGAACAACCTCCTCAGGTGTTTCCAAGTAGTTCAGTTACAACCTGTATATAAAGTAACCTAAGTATAAACAAATAAAAGTGTAATGATAGAATATCTAAAAAGCTATAAAACAGTTATAATTTATATAATAATGATCTACTTCATTGGCAACTTCATGATTACTTTTCACATTACAAAAAGAGTCCTTCTTCTTTTATAAACAACGATATTGTAAACCCGATGTCAGTATTAATCTATAAGAGTTCTGAACACATAGACCGACTAGTAATCGTGTCTTGTACAAATGACAGTGATTTAAAGGCAAGTAATGTAAGAATGTTTTTTACCAAGCCGAAAGCCGTTTAGGATTACATTGAATTATTCAATGCAGGATCATGTTTCTTGGCGCACGGTCAATCAGTTTTTGTATCCACTTCCTCCTGCAGTGTGCGTGTGCGAGTTGCTCCTCAAGTGGTGTCCGGTGTCCCTTCTTACACACCATTACACTCTCCTTTCTCACCCGGTTACACCCAATTGGGCTTGCGGTCTTCCGTGTGGGCTTGATGCTCAGATAAATGTTCTCCTCCAGATCAAGAAGGCTGACAAAGTTTGAGTCGTGTTAAGGTGAATTTAATAATGTTTAGGGATCTAGCTTAAAACGTGCTCGCCGTTTGCTGATAAACATTATAAAAATAATTGTGAAGTTCCAATGATCGAGGTTTTTATAACTTAAATAACAAGGTCTGCCAGTCTTCCAAAATGATTTTCCATGAATAAAACCTTTTTTATATTGGCTGTACAGTTTGTTGATAAAACTCAACAAATAAATCAATCTATTTGGAAATTTGAGGATGCGCAAAAAGTTTTGCAGATAAACTTCTTTATTATGCTTTGGTAGAAATTATTCCTAAGTGGCTTAAGTAATTCCTGGATCAACTTAACTTAATTTATTAAGTTGACAGTACGTTAACATTTGCGACCTTAGGTTATTAATTTGTTTTCAGAACTTAGTGCAGTCTACACTTCTCCGCAATAAGACATCCCTTAATTATTTGCTTTACTTCAGTGTCCAATTTACTTCGTTAGATGTTCTTCTCTTAGCGCAGGAGAGGAATATAATTTTTCAAATGAAGCAACTAGAAGCTAATCATAAATATGTAACAAAATATTAATTCAAATTTATGTTTTTGTCTACATTTCCAAGTTGGCATAGGATAGTTACCAAAAACTAAATTATGACGAAAATTACATCCATGCCTGTAAGTGGTTTAAAAGTAGTTTTTTCACAACACTACCATGAGTTCAGCTGTTTTCGTTAAGTGTTTATAACCAGCGAAACGTCATATTTCCCACAGCTGTCTATTGTTGACAGTCGAAAGTAACCATTGTTTACGTTCGAAAATGTTCCACTATCAACAACTTAATAACTTTCAAAAGCTTTTAAAAACATTCTTGTTATCGTTTCGCCAACTGAAATGGAAGTGCCTGTGCCCTTGTCGTTAAAAAGTAGAGCGGAGGAAGTGATACATGATCTTCTTCCTAAAAAATCAAAGGAAACACAATGAAGAGTACAAGAAGTTTTGTTCGAATAAAATTCCTAATAAAGGAATATCTATTTCCAACAATCATAACTGTACAATTAGTTTAAATGTGCATTTAAAATAGTAGAGCTGATTTTATGAAATGTTCATAAAATGTTCCTAATTAAATGAAAAATTAACATTCCAACATTTTTTATTCAGCAGTGTTGTGAAAAATATAGTTCAAAACTCAAGTGAAATTTTTTTGCATGTTCTCGACCAATTGAACTGCTCGACAAGTCTCGCACTTCAAACATATGGTCTCGAACATGCAAAATCCCATTTTCCACTCTTGTTATGAAATATACTATACTAGCTGAACCCGGCGGACGTTGTCTCGCCTTTCATTTTCATAAAAAGTAAACTGCAAAACAAATAATTATTTATTTTTTATTTTCACGTTTCACCACATGTTTTAATTACCGATTAAAAAAGGTTAACACCAAATACAGATCACCTGATCAAGTAAAAGTAGTGTGTGCTACACTCTCAAGGTGAAATGAAGAACTACAATAAATCAAAACATATTCAGTACTGTTGTTGCGAGAACTTCAATCTGCTTATGGCATGTGAAACTACATTAAACCACACAGTCATATGTTTTTTGTAAACAATTCAGATTCTCCATTTGAATAACATGGGATCTTTAGGAGCCCGTAGGGCGGGACCCTATGGACGGACCTGCATCAAACTTCACAGAAACCATCTCGGGAGTATACAGGACAACATCCTAAAGTTTCATGGCGATCGGTTGGATGGTTTGGCAGCGCATAAACTTCAAACATATATATATATATATATATATATATATATATATATATATATACAAACATCCTCTTTTATAAATATAGATAACTAGGGGGCACCCCTGCACGCTTCACGTGCCAACCCCGTAGTCACTCGCAACGCTCGTGAGGTATGCTCGGCCTGCGGCCTCACCAAGACACTCTGCTACAGTCCCATTTTTGGATCTTGGCATGTCGCCTCGTGAGGAAGATCGATCTACGACCTTACCAGGACTCTTAAGCAGTATTCTATGAACTATAAATAAAAAAAATACCTTTTTAGGAGGCATGTCATAAAAAGTAAACTGCAAAATAAATAATTATTTATTTTTTATTTTTACGTTTCACACGTTTTAATTACCGAGGAAAACAGGTTATCACCAAATACAGATCACCTGATCAAGTAAAAGTAGTGTGTGCTACACTCTCAAGGTGAAATGTAGAACTACAATAAATCAAAACATATACAGTACTGTTGTTGTGAGAACTTCAATCTGCTTATGGCATGTGAAACTACATTAAACCACACAGTCATATGTTTTTTGTAAACAATTCAGATTCTCCATTTGAATAACATGGGATCTTTAGGAGCCCGTGGGGCGGGACCCTATGGACGGACCTGCATCAAACTTCACAGAAACTATCTCGGGAGTATACAGGACAACATCCTAAAGTTTCTTGGCAATCGGTTGGATGGTTTGGCAGCGCATAGACTTCAAACATATATATATATATATATATATATATATATACAAACATCCTCTTTTATAAATATACTAGCTGTACCCGCCCGCTTCGCCGGTCATAATATTGAGTTTGATTTAGAACCTAATAGCTGAAAGAATTCGAGCATTTTTGCTTCTTCTACCAATATTAGATTTTTTAGGAGGCATGTCATAAAAAGTAAACTGCAAAACAAATAACTATTTATTTTTTATTTTCACGTTTCACCAAATGTTTTAATTAAAGAGGAAAAAGGGTTAACACCAAATACAGATCACCTGATTAAGTACACAGAAGTGTGTGGCAATCGGTTGGATGGTTTGGCAGCGCATAAACTTCAAACATACACACACACACACACACATATATATATATATATATATATATATATATATATATATATATATATATATATATATATATATATATATATATATATATATATATATACAAACATCCTCTTTTATAAATATATATATATATATATATATATATATATATATATATATATATATATATATACGTGTACAATCTAATACTGACTCAAAGTTTACTTTTTCATGCTAATTTTGACTCAGTGTTTACAATATCGACTCAGAGCTTACAATTTTGACTCATGCAATGGGAATCATATTTAAGGTGGCCATTTCCCAAATCGCCGAGTTAAATTGGCAAGAAATGAGTTGTGTTGACATTCTTACATATGAGACCCCGACACAACGTTGTACGTACTTTAAGGCGAATATGAATGATGATATGAGTGTAGGGTGAGTGTGAATGAGTGTAGTCTAACTGCGTTCAACTGTTCCTCAGAAAGGGCAATTTATTAATAGCCCAACAATCTGGGTAACTAAGGGGCCCACAGTTTTACGTGGAATCCGAACCACGTAGTGTTGGTCTCATTTTCAGCTAATTGACAAGCCTGATACTCAGTTATCTCCCCACACAACATCCGTACACTGATTACCACCCAACATGGACAGCATAGACTTCTCTAGTAGTGTCTAGAAAACGGCTTCATGTGTTCTAGACACCATCAAATAAGGATCAAAAAACGTCTTATCAAATATAAGGATAAGAATGATCATGTTTCTGAAAAAAATATGAAAACAATGATCTCAACATTAAGAGTCCGCAGAGCTCCAGGCCATAGTGGTTTTAATCCCATAAGAACAATGTTATTTGCGAAACCATATATTTTCGTCATTTATTTTCCAAAAGCTGTGTATGAGGTGTCATTTTGAACATTTCCATTTGACGCACTGGGTTTGCTTTTTATAATTTGAATACAAACGCATAGATTTGAAAAATGGGTGAAAATTAAAACTTCAAACTAAATATATTTATATTTTTTCTATCAAACTAATTAGGAATTTGTAAATCAATTCCAACGTGCAATTTCATTCTTGATCATATGCAATTTCTTTTGAAAAATTCAGTTAAAAAATAACTGTTTAATTTGGACAGGCTTGATCGTATATCCAGTTCAAAAATAACATTGTTCATATGGGATTACAACCAAAATGACTGACGGCCTCTTCAGACTCTTAATATTGACTTTAGGCTATATAAATTAAATTATAACATATATTAAATACTTACTAAATATCAAACATAAAAAATAATTAATTGTGTATGTAACTGCAATCTCACATATGTACACTTTCACTAACAAGATAGTTGTTGTTCCTCACAAGACAGTTTTATAAATTATAATATGGAACACAAAATATTTACAAAACACTGGAGTATGGAATAGAAATGACTGTACCGTTAATTTCCTCTAATCAAAAATACAAAGCATTGAAAATCATAAACTGCAATAAATATTTAACCAATTGATAAGACCGACAAAACCTCCAAGACCTTCTGAGCCTTATCAATCGTACGACAGAACCGTGGAAAATTGGCATATCCTAAAAATAACTGTGCCAGACAGTGCCATTGATATTTTGAACTACGCCCTTAGGCCTTCAATCACGCACGTGCCACACGCATGTACTGACATACTTTTATTTGTATTTCTTGACAAGTATTGTTTTCCACTACAATTAGTATTACACCAAATCTTCAATATATCATAGAAGAGTAGCCCTATATTTGAAATTATTCGTGTATGTATATCAGACAAAATTAATTTCTCTCAACTATTCTGCTCATTTTTTAACTTTGATCTTAAAAGTGGATTTCAATTTTGTTGTTTTTTTCTTTTTACAAAATTTACAGTACAAACTACAAAAGGTAATACTGTTCAAATTTCTATAGGAATTTAGGTTAACTAAGAATCATGTGGACCTAAAGGTATGTATTTTGAATATCATTTGAAACTCAGCTAGTTATTTGAATAAATTTACTAAGAACAACAATTGAATGAAGTGGAATGTGATATTTGGTAATAAGTGATTGAAATGTTGGCCAGCAGAACGAGAAGAAATCCACGATCAGTGCCCATAAGCAGTGGAGGGTGGTTTTGGTTTGGCTATAAAGAGATTTCTGTTTTAATCTACAATTATGTTTTTAGGTTGGTCTTTAAATATGGATGGGTCTATATAAGTTGCGAGAGTAGTAAGTTGGAACAAATAGTTCATAGAATGACCACTTGGCTCGTACGAATCAGCGATTAGGGGGCTAAAACGTGCTTTCGTATTTCAACTGTACGGTTCGTGTTTATAATTGTAATGAGGTACAATAAGTGCTATTTAATCTAGTGGACCATAAGTTGATTTTTGGGGTTTATTAATTTAAAATAGTCAATAATGACATTTTAAGTGTTGCATACTTCACTGACCAATTAATAAAAAAATCACAACTTTCAAAATCAGAAAATGGTTAAGATCCACTAGAACAGCTCTTCCCCTTCCCAATGACACTTCAAGTGTAGTCATACGATCAATAATAAGGACCGACTCATTGAACTATAAACCCATGTTTTTGGGCGTTTTTCGTGAAGGGAAACAGCCGCCTTAATGTATAAATATTGTTTAATCGTAACCAAGAAACGATACCTTAACTTTTACAAAGTTCTTGTAGAATGTAAAACACGCAAAACATACGTTATCTCCTATTTGTAGTACCTAATAATACAACACAAAATTTTAACATTTATAATATTATGAATGAAGGCTGATTTTAATTAATGACAAATAATTTTTGTCATATTAATAATTTGAAAGATAATAAAGATAAAATAATATTTTTATTTGTATTGGAGAATAATCTGCATCAGGCACCAATAGGTTACATGTTCATTTGGCAAAATATAACCTTAGATAATAAAACGCAGTCACTCGGGCATGAGTTAGGAAATAAATTATAATATATCTAGTACGGAATCGTACTTTGACAACAATATTGAAATGTATGTTATTTCCTATTAACTCAATTCCGCTATCTCTTACCTCAACAGCTAGTACACAGTGTGCATTATAATATCAAATAGGTATTTAATTCTAAAGTTAGTTCTTTGCTCCAGACAATTACAATAAATGACATTGCTACAGTAAACAAATGACTTTAAAAAAAACCTCGCACATAACACAACTTTATACTTCATGCAGCTACCGAAACATAATTTTATGTATACTCGTATAAATTGCTTGAAATAGATTACTGGAGTTTGTATTATTTGGATGTTGTGGGCGATTCGTTTCGTTGACTTATTTTAGGCTTGTTCGTTGTTTCTGATGTTAGAGTAGTATACATCGGTGGATGTATCATGTAAAAGTTGCGTCCGATGCTTGCTCCCCTCCCCCGCTGTTCTCAGCTATTATCTTATTAGCAGTTTGTTTTCTGTCTTCCTTTGTTGTTGTCAGCTAAATATCAACTTCATCCTGATCTGGTTTAGTGATTAGCACATTTACAGCGGCCGACCGGCGTACCGGTCACTAGGTCATTGTATTGTACACGCTGAGTTGGACTGGTAATACCTTAAATGAATTTAAGCAATACTATTATTCAGCTCTTTTAAAAACTGAATAAACAAGGAATAGTAAAATACATTGTAGATCGAATATTTCAACAGCTGTAAATGATTTATTACTTACCCAGCATATTCGTATGTTCTAAATTTTTAAGTGTAAGAGAAAACACAGTAAAATTTATGTTATATCAAAGATGTTTATCATACATTTATAAAAACATTCATTCAATGCTGGCAAATTTGGAGGGCCAATGGCCGAGTGTTGTAAGGTGTCAGGATTTTGTTTCTAGATTAGAGATAGCGCTGGTTCAAATCCTGTCCTTTACTGTTAGTTTTGATCAGTAATGTTCACCTTGTACTATACGGGTCCTGCCCCTTCCTTACTCTGTCTGATAAGTCCACCACAAAGATCATATAGTCTATGTTATATGGGCATTGTAAGATTGAAAATTAGATCGGTCTTGCTTGAAAAAATAATATTTTACTACAGTTTAAATTAGCTAACCTCATATTAAATTTGAATATTATAAAGCATTTGATAGTACAAAATCAAGTGAATAGATTTAAGTAAGGGAAATATTAGGCTGATATGTTCATGTGTCGACAACCGAAACTTACTGATCAAGACGCAGATAAAGACCTAATGAAGAATAAAAAATGAATATAAAATGAACATAAAGCTATCTTACATCTCCCATTCATAGCACAGTTCAAGATGTGCATAATTGCGCCTGCACAGTCCAACATAATATAAGCTAATATTTTCAAACCACGTCCTAGACGAAGATTCTGTTGTTGACTCATTTTAGCACTCCAGCAAGTAGGATTTAAAACTGTAGTAATGAAAAAGCTGACTTTTTACACCATGAATATACATTGCTATACATAACAAAATCTCCCTGAACGTATCCATGTAACCTAATAATACAAAACATAAGCAGGAAGTTAAGAAAGTGAATGTTGGAAAGAACAGAATCAGGTGTATTTGATTTCGGTTTGGCAATATTTTACCAAATATTAAACCGTTTGTGCGTGTATTTTCAATTTATCTTATTGACACTGTATGGTATTTTATTTTACTCAGAATTTAATGTATGAAAAATAATCAGTATAAGCAGCTAGATAGCAGACTAGTTATCGGTACTTTATTTTGTACCAACTAGGATAACAATTATTAAAACCTATAATACAATTTTAAAAATGCATATGACAACGTACAAATAAATGAGGAAAACAATGGTGTAATTGGACTTTTCATAGACCTCTTAGTTTCTTAGTAAACAGCCTACAAACTCGGATACACATATTTCCGCACCGACAATGTACAATGCACATTTACAATGTGTACACATTTTTAAATTGTTATATTAAAGAAATTAATACATGTCACTTTATAAAGTATATGAGTGAATTATTATTCGAAAGTACTACTCCAGTTTAAGGTAAATTTTTTTGACAAGAGAGCAAGCTTGTTCTCGTAAATTATATTAAATCAATAACTTACATTCATATTATGTTTTTTATATATTTTGCCTTCGCAATCATTGTATGATATTGTAACTATACAATAAACTATACATGTATAATTTCATCCTTACTGACGGAAGTATTAACCTAAGGGGATGCACATATGAGCATATGCTTGATACTGACGTCCTACTTCCATATAGTACGATAAGGCATTGTTCTATGTGAATAGCCACATAAATATAAGGTAAAAACACATGATAATCGATAATGAATGTAACACGACTACGAATCAGTATACGCAAGTAGATTGTCGGGAAGGTACAGGGAAAGTCGGACATCTGTGAATGGGTGGTCTGCTGCTCGCAGCGGTGATGAGGTAATCACTATGACAGATAACATTGTTTGGTTATATAGGTAAAGTGCTTATAAAACATGACAAGATACTATCTAAATTACATAAAAAGCGTTGATTACCTATATCACACGTTTAATTTGTCGTAGGTCAAACTTATAATTTCATTGATAACACGATATTTTTGTTAATTTCTTTGAAATAATCTCTTGCTGGATCTTCATTAAATAAAGAAAAATTCATTTTTATTTTGGTTTATTTATTTCCTATGCAGGAAAAATTACGTTTTGGTTTTACAAATTTCTACTGAACTGGAACCACTTTATTGTGATAGCTATACATATTTTTCATATTAACTTTCGTTCAAAGTTATACAGGGTGTCCTCTAAGTAGGCAGCCAAACTTCAGGAGGTTATTTAAAAAGGCAAAAGAAACATAAAATGTCATGTGAACACTACAGGTGTCACGCTCCATTTTCTGTCTACCTGTCTGTGTGTAATTTTACAAAAAGCTTATAATTCAGAAGTTACTTAAGATAAAATCATGAAACTTACTATGATTCTTGGTCTTAATATATGACATATGCCTTAAAACATTTCATTTCCAACGCCAATCCTTATTAAAATTGCAGATATTTTAAATGTTTTTAAAGCTCAATATCCCAAAAACATTTAATTTTAGTAAAAACTGTAAGATATAAAAAAAATATTAAGGAATTTAGTCCCAAAGATTTATGGTATAAGTATTCTTAAGATCGAACTACTATTAATTGAGATATCAAAATTGTTATCTAATAAAAAGATTTCCTGGTCGAAGAATTAGACAAACATTTCAATTTCCTGGTCTGTTATTACTAGACAAACATTTCAATTTCCTGGTCTGTTATTACTAGACAAACATTTCAATTTCACTGCTAATAAATGTTTGATCTTAAACATATTTATATGGGTGTGAAAGAATGTTTAAATATTTTTGTATTTTATAGGTTTTTACTAAAAAGTATGGTTTTTTAATATTTACATTTATAAAATTTAAATGACCACCATTTAAAAAAGGATTGGTGTACGGAAATTAAAATTTTTGTAATATGTAAACTATTAGATCTAGATTTGTACTAAGTATCATAATTTTATCTCAAGTAACTTTTGAGATATTAAGTTTTTTGTAAAAATTACATAGATAGATAAACAGAAAATGCAGCGGGATAGTTCACATGAAATTTTATGTTTGTTTTGACCTTTGGAATAACCTCCTGAAGTTTGGCTGCCATATTACAGGACATATCCTGTATTGAAGGTGTTTTTTTTACCAATATTTCTTATAGAATCTGTTAATGTTATATATATTTTGCATGTGATAATTTTATGTTTTGATTTAATGCAATAGCATATACATATTACACTGCTTAGCTACATTATTATTTGGAATATCTAGTTTATTGGTATAATATCGTTATTTATTTCTTACAGATGTTCAATTTTAATAAATTTGCTGATTTAATTTCAACTTTAAAATATATATTTAGATGGATGATGTAATTATAAGTATACGAAATAGTGTATATACTTCATGGTGGAATGATGTTTTTTCGTTTTATCTTCAATCATTGCAAGTTTTCCATTACGACATTACATAGTGCAATGATAACTTTAATTGATAAAGAATGTTAGCATTAGATATGTCTATACATATATATTTGAAGAGTCATGTGCATTCCTATTGGGCACCGAACACGTCTGCTCCTTCTAAAAGATGTATTCTGGAACTCAAAATTACACCATCAATAGCCTATCACATAGCATAGTTTATGGTGTCACAAACTGGAATACAAAATAAATTAATATTTTCAATAAATGGCACAAACCCTTCTCCTGAATAAATGGACATAAATATTTATCGTAACATTCATTCTATAGACTGACAAAGTTCTGATGGATGCGAATATGTACTAAAATGTGCATAATATTATGTTATTTTAACCTATAATCTGTTTATTATAATTGGATAACTTGGTATTATTTCACCTTAGTAAAATATTGATTTGAAAATAAAATTATCCATCATGACTATTTGAGGGAACCTTGACGCAAATCCACAGAGACAAACCCAGTGGAGAGCTCAATAAAACAATAGAAGACAATAGCTTATATAATATAAGTAATTATAGGTGCTCGACAATCTAGCTCACATGTCAAGATGTAATGTGGCAGGTTGGAGGCCCGTCAAGACATACATGCGGGTCTGGGAGGTATGTCAATATGTACATGTTTTTAAATGGAAGGGCCGTCCAGACGTACACGTGGGATGGGTGGAAGGACCGTCAAAACGTACATGTGGTTGGGTGGAAGGTCCCGACAAGACGTACGTGTAGGTGGTTGGAGGTCCGTCAAAATGTACATGTGGGTGGAAGGAAGGGCCCTTTCAATACGTATATGTGGGTGGGTGGAGGTCCATCATTACGTATACGTGTCCTCCTTCAGACCCACATGTAAATGTGGGTCTGAAGGAAGGACACCTAAAGACGTACATGTGGGTGGGTGGCAGATCCGTCAAGATGTATATGTGGGTAGGTGGAAGGGCCTGTAAAGACGTACATGTGGGTGGGTGGAGGTCCGTCAAGATGTACATGTAAATGGGTAAGGGCCCGTTAACACGGGCATGTGGGTGGGTGCCAGGTTCCGTCAGACCTATTGTGGGTGGGAGGATACGTTAAAGTGTTACATATGTTGTGGGTAGGAGGGCCCTTCAAGACTTACATTAGGTAGGAGGGAGGGCCCGTTAAGAAGTACACTTAGTTTACGTACATAGACAAAAATAAATATTTCAGCATGATCACGAGGTAAGGCCTTGGGATCATATTTACTTACTGATAAACTCTTGATGGTTGCTTCAGATGTGGCTAGTGTTTTCTCTTAGAAGTTGTGAATTTAAATGTGGCTGGTGCTACTCTTAGGGGGTGTGAATTGAAATGTGGGCTGGTTCTACCTCTTAGGGAGTGTGAATTTCGAGTCACTCGTTTGGCACTGTCGTTTCTCTTAATGTCTCCTGTGGCCATGCTGGTCGGTCAACGAATGATTATCCAGAATTGTGAGGAAATATTATTAGAAAAAAGTTTAGTAATAGGGTGAATTTTTAGAATACGTATGTTTTTTTAGTAAATTCTATTAGAAAAAGTCTTAATCATTAAAAAGCGCTACTTCATTGTAAAATGGCTGAAAACAGCCTACTGTTGGCGCAGAAATGTGTACTCTAGTTAGATGGTTGTTAACTAAAGAAACTAAGAGACCTAATACAAATCCACCAATGGTTTTTCCTCCTCGTTTAATTGAATGTTATGAAGTTTGTATTTTTAAATATTATTTTTATATATCCTTAGTTGGAACCAAAAAAGTACCAGGAATTTTAACTAGTTTTTACTGTGCGTCAACTTAACACTATTACTACTAAAAAAAATCATTATTATTTCCACATTTATATTTTTAATACGTGGTTGACAAAATGGTTTTCTATAATTGTTATAAATTTCAGAATTTCAACTTTTGAAGAAAAAAAATTGTTACCCAATTTCTGAAACAACGTTTACTTGAATTCATGAAACTCACACACGTTTCAGTAGCGATAAGATAAGTAGTATGTCAAACAACAATGTTTTGTTGGTGCCACCGTAAACTCGGGCGGAGCAGGCTGTCACCTTATGTCACAAACAAAGGATGGCTAGTCCTGTCAGTCAGCTGAGCGACAGGCCTAATGTGCTTTAATTTACTTTAAACTGACTTCAGTATCATTATTGAATCATATTTATGAGTGATTAAATGACTGAACACCACTGTTGTATACTTCACAGTGAAATAGTAAAACGTATTTATACTTAGCATTGCTAAAGGTAGTCAGTAATTTTGAGTATCCTGGAAGTAAAATACTGTTAAATGTTGCATTCCGGGCTACAATTCTAATTATGATGGAGCCAGACTTAAATAAATATTTAGATATCCGTTGAATGGCGATTTAAGACTAAAAACGGATTAGATATATTCATCGGGACGATATTTAATTAAATCCAAATCCTATCATTTGTGGGGACTATTTCCTTTGATATAGTAATTAGCGAATATTTAGTAAAAGAATTGGATAATAAACTTTGACCTGTAACGTTCCAAACTTGGAAGATTGCTCTCTTCATGCTATATATAAAACCCAGTTACATATCACGGGTTTTAGCAAAAAAAAAAAATAAATAAATAAATAAATAAAAATAAAAAATAAATTCCAGAACAATAGTAAAAAACGATTGTATCTTGTTTGTTAAAAAACAAATAAAATGTCCGTACTTCTGATTTTTTCTTGAGTAAATACCAAACATTTAACATTTAATACCAAAGCCATTGTTAAAATTCAATTTATCACCAAAAGTCATTTAATGAATAATCACAATTAAGTTTCAATACAAGAAAGAATTATATAATTATGTATTCAACGTAAAAATTTATATTTCAGTGTATGTTACACCTTCAGACCTTTTTGGATATCATGTGTAGAAATAACGATAAAGCGTCAACTGATGTTGGACAAGAATGTGCGAATGCTAAACATTCAATGGTCTATCTCACATGTAAGAGTTGAAATGTGGCTGTTAAGTTTGGGAATGCTAAGGGTGCTCTTGTTTGATTGAGAAGGCGAGGAGGCACTAATACAGACTGGAAGGCAAGAGCTCTAGTATAGTTGGGAAAGGCAAAGTGCTCTAGTATAGTTTAGTAAGGCGAGGGGCTCTAGTTTAGTTTGCGAGGACAGGGGATTTTGGAATAGTTTTGTTAGTTAAGGGGGCTCTAGTATAGTTTGGGAAGGCAATGGGAATCTAGTATAGATTGGAAGGCAAGGGGGCTCTAGTATAGTTTAGGAAGACAACGGGGCTCTGCTTTAGTATAGATGGGGAGGCAAGGAGCTCTTGTATAGATGTGAAGTCAAGGGGCTATAGAGTTGGGGAGGGCAAGGGAGCCCTAGTATAGTTTGGGACAGCAAGTGCTCTATTTTAGTTTAGTAAGGCTAGGGAGTTATAGTATAGGTGGGAAGAACAAGGGGGCTCTAGTATAGTTTTTGGAGTGAAGGGGTATGGCAGGGGGCACTGGTATAATTGAGGAGAGAAAGCTGGTACTAGTATAGTTTTATATGACAAGGGGACTCTAGTATAGCTTGATATGACAAGGGGGCTCTAGTATAGTTGGAGAAACAGGTGAGTTCTAGTACAGTTGGTGAGGGACGAGTTGGTAATAGTATAGGTTTAGTATGGCAAGGGCACTAGTATTGTAGAGGAGTGAAAACTGGTACTAGATATAGTATGGTATGACAAGGGGGCTCTAGTATAGTTGGGGAAAAAGGGAGTTCTAGTATAGTTGGGGGAAAAAAGAGAGTATTAGTATAGTTCGGGAAGACGGAGTTGGTACTAGTATAGTTTGGTATGGCAAGGGGACTTCTAGATATAGTTGGGGAAAAAAGAGAGTTTTAGTATAGTTCGGGAAGATGAGTTGGTACTAGTATAGTTTGGTATTGCAAGGGGCACTAGTATAGTTGGGCAAACAAGGGATTTCTAATATATTTCGGGAAGACGAGTTGGTAATAGTATTGTTTGGTATGTCAAGGGGGCCCTATTATATTTGGGAAAAAATGGGAGTTTTAGTATAGTTCGGGAAGACGAGTTGCTACTAGTCTAGTTTGATATGGCAAGGGGGGTCTAGTATAGTTTGGGAAACAAGGGGGTTCTAGTACAGTTCGGGAACACGAGTTAGTACTAGTATAGTTTGGTATTGAAAGGGGCACTAGTATAGTTGGGGAAACAAGGAAGTTCTAGTATAGTTCGGCAAGACGACGATTGGGTACTAGTATAGTTTTGGTATGGAAGGGGCACTAGTATAGTTGAGGAAGGAAAAGCTGGTACTAGTATATAGTTTGGTATAGCAAAGGGGGTCTAGTATAGTAGAGGAAACAAAGGGGGTTCTAGTATAGTTAGGGGGAACGAGTTGGTAATAGTATAGTTTGTTATGGCAAGGGGGCTCTAGTATAGTTGGGGAAAAAAGGGAGTTTTAGTATAGTTCGCGAAGACGAGTAGGTACTAGTATATTTGGGGAGGGAAGTTGGTACTGGTATAGATTGGTATGGCAAGGGGCACTAGTATATTTGGGGAAGGCAAGGTGTTACTGGTATAATTTGGTATAGCATGGGGCACTAGCATATTTGGGGAGGGCAAGTGAGTACTGATATAGTTTGCTATGGCAAGGGGCGACTAGTATATTTGGGGAGGGGCAATAACCTGTAGGGAATATTGAATTCAAGTTATTATGCTAAGCCTTTCTAAATCAGTGAATTGCATAATGCCATTTTAGATGTTTAGTGTCTTGAGCATTTAATATCTTTAAATTAGACCTCCACTTTAAGAGAAACCCTATTTTTCTTGTCTGAAATGAAATAAATGTAAACTTTAATCATTATCTCTGATAAAAACATACGTAACCAGGTTACTTCCTTAGTCGAGGAAGCTATATAGCGCAATTGCATACAAAATAATTTGATAAAACACTATTTGGTAATGTATCCGAGAAAAACATTTAAAACCTATTCTGATATTCGAAAAGCAGTTCAGTTTACTTAAATACGACGATTAAATGTTATTAAAATAATTTGATGTATTTTGTTCATCACATCTAATCTGTCATATTTTGAATGGATAAGCCTGTCCATATGAATCGATATTATATATGTCTGGTCAAATACTACAGTACTGTATTTCTAATTGAAAAATGATGTATACTAATTATTGTGATTTTTAATACATCAATTCGATTTGTTCATAAAATTGCATTGTAATAAACCATTACTGCATTAGACTTTAACGGTAAAATCTATCTCCTCAATGTAATACATATGTGAGGGTCAGGGTTAGTGAACAGCTATTAATATTATATACTATACTATTTTACCTGTATTTCTTACGATGGCACAAACGTTCATCCTTGTTAAAATTCGTCCTTAAAACAACAACGTAAATTGATTTTTGTTATGACGAACATTTTTTAATATGGGTAACAAATATGAAATTAAAATAAGATCAAACACAAATATTTAGTTTATTTCTATATTAGGGCATCAAACATACTAAAACGAAGAGGACATATTGTTAAATGTATAAATTCATCTACATATTAAGACAAGATATACAAATATTATTTTTTTATCATAGTTCATACAAACAAACATGTCAATTATGGAATATCAACTTTCACTCAACACAAGTTTTCATATCATGAATATTCCATTTTTTATTTGTAAATGAGTATAATTAAAAAGTCAGTAATAATTGATGTATGGTGTTGAAAAATATTAACATACATTTTTAATACCAATATTTCTTGCCAGTTCATGAGAAATAGTCTGATTTAAAACAATAAAATATATTAATACACATTGAAAAATAGTAATTCTAATTTATTACAGTAATAAGAATACAAACAATTATACAATTTTGAAAAATTTTCAACATGTATTATAAAACTAAAAAAACTAGAAATTAAATTGTTTAATATTTGTTGCTTATCAATAAGTAAGACACAATGTAAAGTGAACAATAAAAAAAGGCCCCTATTTTACTAAAACTGCTGAAAATAAAAAACTACCATTATATTAAGAAATTACCTCATTTCAAACAAATTTAAATACAAGAGGAAAGCAACAATGCAGATGCATAACACAAACACACTCGAAAACCTTAAGTCACATTAATCATTCCCCAGATGTTGCTTCTATTTCCCTATGTACCATTGCTATTTTTTAAACAGGTTTATATTAATGTACTCACTAGTTTTATTCCTTTGGTCAGTTAAACAAGAGTTTAATTTACTATATTTGTGTTATGTGCAATCCATTTATATTAGTAGTCACTTTTTCATAATATTACTTAATCCATAATATCCATCTCATAGTTTTATTCAAAAGTCTGTTTATTTGTCGAAGTTTCAACTAAAGCATGTAAAATGAACCAAATATTCTTATAATCATTTCGCTTTATAAATATATTTTATAGCTTTAGCCTTATATAGCTAGCTAGGTATTGAACCTAAAACATACGTGTAAAAAACATTTTTATTGGAAATTTGTCTTAAAAGGGAAATTGTATCAATGTAACTTTGTAGGAATATTTATATTTCCCTGAATAATAAAACAGAGAACAAAACAGAAACACCAAAAATGTGATTGTATATATTTCTTTTAAAAAATATATATACTGATATATATTTTTTTTATTTTAATAAAAATAAAACTTGTTTGGGTTTGAAATAATGAGATTTCGTGCCCTATAGTGTTTTAAAAGTGCAATGCGAAAGGAATTTTAATTATTTTTTAAAATACTATACTATCATTTCAACATCATTAACTTTTTATCCTTACAAAAATACAGCCTAAATACAATAAAATATAGTCTTGTCCCGCAGGCCTGTTTGTATGTGCCCCTTGGTTACTTTTATTTTGTATGATTTTATATATGAAAAAAAATGTTTGGCCTAATACCAAGGCCCCGTGGCACTTTGATGTGTCCTGAGGCTGTTGGAGAAGCCGTTGGTTATTCCCTTATTTTTTTTTATTTTAAAATATGAAAAAAAAAATGTGGGCCATAATACACAGGCCCGTGGAACACTTTGATGTGTCCTGCAGGCCCGTTGGGTTTAGCCGTTTGGATATTCCATTATTTTGTATTATTTTCATATATGAAAAAAAAAAAAAGTAGTCCATAAACCACAGGCCCCGTGGACCCCCTTTGATTAGTTTCCCGCAGGCTGTTGTATGATGCCCCTTGGTCCCTTCCATTATTTTGTTTTTTTTCATATAGAAAAAAACCATGTGGTCCATATACCCCAAGGGCCCGTGGACCACTTTGTGTAGTCTGCAGGCCTTTTTTGATTTGATGCACGTTGGTCTATTTCCCTTATTTTTTATTTTTTCTATATGAAAAAAAGCTTTTGGTCCCTAAACCCAGGCCCCGTGGACCACTTTTTTTGTAAGTCCCGAGGGCCCGTTTTATATGTGCAGTTTGGGCTATTTCCTTATTTTTTTTTATTTTTTTTATGAAAAAAAGCATGTGGTCCATAATACCACAGGCCCAGTGGACCACTTTGTTGTAGTCCTGCAGGCCTGTTGATATGATGCACGTTGGTCTATTCCATTATTTTGTATTATTTTCATATATGAAAAAAAGCCATGTGGTCCATAAACCACAGGCCCCAGTGGACACTTTGATGTAGTCCTGCAGGCCTGTTGATATGATGCACGTTGGTCTATTCCATTATTTTGTATTATTTTCATATATGAAAAAAACCATGTAGTCCATAATACACAGGCCCAGTGGACCCACTTTGATGTAGTCCTGCAGGCCTGTTGATATGATGCACGTTGGTCTATTCCATTAATTTTGTATTATTTTTCATATATGAAAAAAAAACCATGTGGGTCCCATAAAACCACAGGCCCAGTGGACCACTTTGATGTAGTCCTGCAGGCCTGTTGATATGATGCACGTTGGTCTATTCCAATATTTTGTATTATTTTTTATATATGAAAAAAAACATGTAGTCCATTACTACCACAGGCCCAGTGGACCACTTTGATGTAGCCCTGCAGGCCTGTTGGTATGATGCACGTTGGTACTATTCCATTATATTTGTATTATTTTCATATATGAAGAAAAACCATGTGGTCCATAATACCACAGGGCCCTGTGGACACTTTGATGTAGTCCTGCAGGCCTGTTGATATTTTGCACGTTGGTCTATTCCATTATTTTGTATTACTCTTCATATATGAAAAAAAACCATGTAGTCCATAATACCACAGGCCTAGTGGACCACTTTGATGTAGCCTGCAGCTGTTGGCATGATGCACGTTGGTCTATTCCATTATTTTGTATTATTTTCATATATGAAAAAACCATGTAGTCCATAATACACAGGCTAGTGGACCCACCTTTGATGTAGCCCTGCAGGCCTGTTGGTAATGCAGTCCTTTGTTTTGGCTTATGAAAATACTAATCATCTACGTAGAACCTTTGTTTCGGTCCTAGAATATCATTTCTGTCTGGAGATGGATACCATGTTGGATCTTCATCCGTGTCATCAATTGATTCATCCTGAAAAATATACATCTAATTACCATATGACTTCCAATACAACGTTTAATATTAAAATAAAACTTTTGTAACAATATAAATCATTAGCATATAAGACGAAAGTATCATTGCGTAATATGTCATATCTCTTTCGTCAGCAAAAAGTTGTATTTTAAATTTGAAAAACGTTATGTTTGTTCGATAAAACATACAATAACATTTAATAAAATTTAATTCCAGATAATTTAGATTTTAATATAAATATTTTTAAGAATACTGTTTGGTAGCATACGTACAGCTAAATAAATATATTAACAAAATTAAATCCATACAATAAAAACCCAACAAAATAATGGTATATGACATTGATGATTGATATTGAAGATTAAGCACATCTACTTTGCCGGTAAAGAAGTATATAAACGTGCATAGAAAAAGGGCCCATCTATTATTACAAGACAAACCAATTTTTAATCATCAAATAGAGTATTGTAGTTAAATTGAAATTGCTTTTCATAAAACGACTTCTATTGTAATTCAATTGATTTTTTTGGTTTTTTTGTTATCGAAATTAGTGTGTATGAAGACCTTTTTTTTACAATTGACCACTATACTATTTATTAAATTTAACATCAAGAAAAGAATATATAAATATCTCCATTCAATAATATGAAATTAAAATAATAAGAAACCCCTAACACAACGCTCTATGTAGCACCCTGCCATAGTCAAATTTATGTTCAATTAACTTTACCTAATTAAGTTTACATTAAGTTTACCCTAGAATTCAAACTCCAAGATAGAATCATATTAGGAGTGATTTTGTACTCAGTTTACTTTTGAATGAATATATCTGGAGAATATGTGGACATTAAAACATTACACGTTTGAATAGATGTTACATTAAGGTTAAGTGTTTATATTATACAGGCTTCGCATCACTTTTGACAAGTGACATATGTTATTGTAATTAAAAAAAACTATACAATAAATTAATTTATTTTTGTATTCAATGAGACTTTCGTTTCCAAATAGTCCCTACATCATCAGACTTTCTTTGTCAGCAAAAGGCCTCATTTAATAAAAAATTACTATTAACTATAATTATGAAGTTTATTTTTTCAAATCATAGTATTTTCAATAAGAGCAGCTCTCAAATATGAACATATGTGGTTGTTTAAGGTTTATGTAATGTTAGCCAAAGAGACTAGAACGTGTTAGCTGTTGTTAGTCGTAGGTTTGGCTTACTTTTGTTTGGCTTAAATTTACGAGATATTACAATTTGAAATACAGGTCATAAATGATACATAAACTAGTTAAATGGGTTGTTTAACTTTCCTTACGCTCATTTTAACGTTAGTTATGGAAAAAATAAACTAGAAATATAGTTATAACGATCGCAGTAAACCGGCCTCTGGTTTAATATTTCTACAATACAACTTTGTTTAAAAGGAAATTTTTGTTTTGTAATTTGAAAACTATGTCTTTAAAATTTGTTGTATAAATTTTTTTTATTTTTATAAAATGTATAACTTACTTACGTTAAGTTATTTACTGTCTTATCAGTCTATGGGATACAATTTTATATATTGTTATTTGCTTAAATTACTTGGCATCTTATTTCTCGAAGGTAATATGAATAAGAATAATCATTCTTTACACCTAATTATGAATAGTCTTCACCCCAGGGTTAATAATGTTTTTAAATTATTAAACATAACATTATTTTAGTAATTATTATATGTGTTTCAATATTAAAATGTCATTGTTGTTTGTGGAAATATACACTTTTCTTATACAATCCATACCAACTGGCTAAAAACTGATATGCTATGCTTATAATGTGAAACTAGGAACTCGTCTTGAATCCAAATTATGTCAGTGACAGCTAAGAGGAAGTAAGAGATTTTTTATGGTGTTGCCTGATGATGGAGAAGGTGCAATTAATATTTTACTATTGATAATATTGTTATTTGACATACAAACAAAGTTTTGTCTTTTGCGATGGCTTATAGTTTTGAATGTTTTGGTTGTACTGTTTTATTATTATCACTATTCAAATTGTTTACTTTTTGTTAACGCTTAAACGATTTACATGTTTCAAAGTAAGATTGACTGGATAGTTTTATTTTTTCATCTCAGATCTTTAGGGTATTTCTGCATAAGCACAGACAGTGATAAGCACGTATAGGAATTGGGCGTGTGAAACATATGCGCTGTCTGATCCCGTGGTAGTCGGCGTCTACCGGAGATAATGTTCTGCTAGATCCTCAGAGAAACAAGTATTGTTTTCTTTACACAACAAAAACCCCTTTAAATATAAGTATTTTTGTTTGAAGATAAAAGAACTTTTTTATAGCTGAATAATACATTATCATTATTGTTCTTTAATATGGATAGTATTTATTATTTCAATAACAAAAATCAATTTGGCAAAATATGGCCACTCAGTTTATTGATCCTCCTAGAATCATAAATTATAATTTTTTAAATAAAATGACATAACGTTAAAATAATTGAATATTACATTTGGTCACTATCACAAGTTTCTTCTATCTTTCTCATGCTTTACAAATTAATTATTTAAAATATTAAAATTTTTAAAAGTAACGATTCAAATTTTTTTTCTAACATAGGTATTAATATGGAATTATTAAATTTCAGTTCATAAAACAAAGAAATAAATTGAATAAACCTAAACGTATTCACCAATTAAATAGTAAAATGATTTAATGTTTTAGCAAAATTGAATCTTTCTTACATGATCTCAACCATACTGTAAATAACATACAGTAGGAATTCCAAAATACATGTAGCTCCTTGCCATAATGTCTATATTATTATTTTGTATTACTGGATCAATTAAGACCTCGTAATAATCCAGTTAACATAAACCCAATAAATATATATATATATAAATGAAAATCGATAACATTAATCAACCGGCATGTCTTCAAATATATTTTTATTTTAAAGAAAAAAGTACATGTTAGATTTCTTAACCATTGATAAATACAATTAATTAAAATACCTAAAATGTATGACATGTAAGGTCATACTTATTAGGCTATAAAATTTAGCAAATTAGCCTGTATCATGTTAAAATACCTTGCTAAGATTTTCTATCGCTATAATAGATAATTAAAAAAAACACTTTCAATGTAGATAAATCAGCAGTAATAATAATGTTCATACAAATCTATCAATTTTAGCCTTTGAAAAATGTAGACTCCTTATTTTTTATGGAGTGAAAGTATTAATATTTATAACTGTGTATGCGTTTATAAAAATTATTAGTCTATTTTGTGTTTTAAAATACATGTTTATTAGTGCAGAACTTACTATTCGATTTGTTTATGTTTGAACATAACGTAATTAACAATAGTATATAACCTATATTTAAGTTACATTTAGTTTTCAGTTTTTACCCTCAATATTAAATATAGAGAAGCAGATCAGGATTTATAGGCAGCTCCAGAATTTTGCTATATTTTGGTAAGAAAAATTAATTTCAAATTAACTTATTAACAATAAAGATATAATTGTATAATTATATTAAACTTTAGGACTCATCATAATTTACTTTATAATGTTTTACTAAAATATTAACATGAATTACTTACCTCCCTGGGGATAGTCAATGTTGCCTAGTTCACATAGTCGTTTTCCTCTGGAAAAACTCATTTTTAAACTATCACAAAACGCAACAAGAACTGTTCCACGTGGTGTCGCGAAATGTTCGCAGAGTGAGGTGCGAGACGTGGCGAACACGTGAACTGGCAGACGCTGACTGACGACTGACGGAGCTTGGGATTTGATTTGAGAGTGCTGACAAGTAAATCACAAAAATAAAGTAGGCGTAAATATTTTTTAACTTCGAACAAATCCATGTTAACTCTGCTGGTTTTAATTCCCTATTCTGACATAAAACATATAAATCTAAATACTTGGTTAATGTCAGGCTGTACTTTATAATATTTGGTGATGACTATAAAAATTAGACAGTAATAATTTTAGTAACATTAATATTAAAGGCAATCACTTCTGTTTATGATGGCATTTGATAATAAATACCCTTAAAGTTAAACAAATACTAATATTTATAAATATTCAACCTTCCTATGCCATTTACGACTCAATAATCTCTAAAGACGTTCAATCACTTGGTATTCGGGACATAGGCTAAAAACTACAATAAATAGGCACATGCTGGATCACTAGTTATCGGAGTCAGTTGGGATTTTTACTTGTCCTCTTATTACGCCTATTCCTGCTGACAGGCATATGGAATTTAAAAAATTGTAGAATTTGATTCTTCTCCATTACCTCCAACATCCTTTCCCAGCCTTTTGATATTTTTTTTCTCTGTAGCTTTTATATCGGTTCTCTTTTTAACTGCTGTTTTCAAGTCGCTTAAGTTTTTTTTTTTTTTAACTGGCACTTGTTTTCACTCAGCTTTGCAAATTCTGCTATAACTGATTCCCAAAATAACTTCTTTGCTACTATAACGGATGGAATTTGAGATTCTCCATTAATATCGGATACTGTTTTATTGGCTGTAAAAGATCTCTGTCTAGCTACTTATCTCCGACGTTCGCATCTAAGAAATCTTCATCGGACGACACCAGGAGCCACGATTTTCCTAAACGTATACAATAATATCTAATCTAAGTGTTTTCAAGAGCAACTACTTAGACAGGAACCACACGGATGCTTACTACACACAATTTGGAACTATAACGAGCTTCCAGCCATTTAAACCATCAAAATCTGTACGGCATGCTAGCAATTGCTAGATGTTCGGAAATGCTACTGCTAGAGCTATTGCTAACTTGAGCAATAGCTAAACAACATTCCGGACGGGCCTTTGCTCGATCTAAGCCAAAAATAAAAAACACATTCATATGTTTTTTAGCTTTTTGCTAAAACTAGTTAAATCGATACATTTTGCTAGTTTTATTCATCTCACCCAATAGCCTTGGTTGTGTTAGTCAATGCAAGCAACTACCAAGTTTTAAGTATCATAGAACTGAGAAGATAGTAGTATTAAAATAGAGTTATACTATAGTTAAGTAGTATAACCGCGTGCCAACTCCGTCGTCACTCGCTGCGCTCGTGAGGTAATCTCGGCCTACGGCCTCACCTGGGAACTCTACCTTTAGCTCCTTTGAGGAATTCGGCCTTTGGTCTCGTAAATGTACCTAAGTTTATCACGTGGGGCTAGCTAAGATGATAAACAGGTGATTACGATAGAAATATACCACAAAAATGTATATGACACCTTTTGTACAGAATTTAATTGTTAATTTGAATGTTTTCATTAGGTGTTATACAAACTAAATATTACAGCTCTGTAAAATAAAAACCCTCAACTGTGCAACAGGGTATGCGTTTTATCATTAGTCATTTGGAATTTTTTTTTGATTTTTTGGTTATGAAAATGCAAAATCTAATTGTATAGCATTTTATTTACAGAAAATTTGAAGCTAAATAGTATGTAAGGTTTTAAGTTTATGCCTTCATTTAAACGTACTTAAATAGGAGAAACTCTTTTAAAAAAATCACATGTTTTCGACAAAACTTAACTTTACCGACTTTTTGTGAGGAAAACTATAGTTTGTACTACAAAAATGTACATAACACATTTTATACAGAATTAATATAGTAATTTGAATATTCATTAGATGGTATTTAAACTAATTATTACAGCTTCAGTAAAACAAAAACTTCAACTATGCAAACAGGACAGCAGTTTCATGTCAGCCATTTTGAATATTTTCTAGGTTATGAAAAGTAAAGTAAATAATCAAAGTTTATAGCAGTTTGATAAAGTATTAAAGGTAAATAGTCTGTACGGGTTTAAGTTTCTAGCACCTTTTAATCAGCTTAAATGGGAAGAACCATTTAAAAAAAATACATTTTTTCAGCAAAACTCAAGTTTATTAATATTTTCTGAGGAGTTTCCTCTGGTGTTTTGTGGTACATACATAGTTTATAGTATGTACCACAAAATTATATATAACACCTTTTGTGCAAAATTTAATTGTTAATTTAAATATTTAATTTGGCGTTATATTAACTAAAAATTACAGTTTCAGTAAAACAAAAACTTAAACTCTGTAAAAAGGTCGGCGTTTTCACGTCTGACATTTTGAATTTTTTTCTAAGTTATGAAAAGTGAAAATTCAAATTTCATATTAGTTTTGATAACAAATTAGTAAAAGTACTAACCAACATTTTCTGAGGAAAACTATAGTGTGTACCACAAAATTTGCAGGGTTTAAGTTCTTAAATTATCGTAATAAGGCAATAAAATACCGAAAACCTACGGTAACGAAAATCTAATTTTTTGAATGAAAAGTGAACTTTAATGATTCCCACAATTATGGGATATTTAATTACAAATCTGGAGTATACTATCAGATTTGCTCTACAATTAACGATTTCCCCACAATCAAGCCGTAAGTAAACCTCTGCAAATAATTCAAAATTGTGCGTCCACCGTTTTGATTTCTTGGGGGGTTAAAAATTCAAAATGTATAGTTTTCGGAATTTTCCCGTCGGTTGCTCAGTAAAATCTACAAGTGTGCAAAATTTCAAATTTCTAGCTCATCTGGAAGTGGGTTAGAATTTGTATACGTAAGTGAGTGAATGAGTCAGTCAGTTACACATGCGGCTTTATATATATGGGACTAAGTGGCACCCCTGCACGCTAGGCATGCCAACCCCCGTCACTCGCTACGCTCGTGAGGTGAGCTTGGCCTGTGGCCTCGCCTGAGAATTCTACTGTTATCCCCTTTGTGGAACTCGGCCTGCGGCCTCGCCAAGACCCTTTTTCATTCCTGTATTTTTTCAAGAGGGATCTCGGCCTACAACATCGTGGGGTAAAGTTCGGCCTGCGGCCTCACCAAGCACTCAGCTACAGTTCCATTAGTGGATCTCGGCATGTCGCCTCGTGACGAACATTGGCTTACGGCCTCGCCAGGGTTTTTAAGCAGTACGACCATGAATTTTGGTTTTTGGGTCAGTGGAGCTCATAAATATAGTCTTTTTAAAATCTGATGGTATATTATTAATTAATATAAGAACACCTTTAATTTTATACCCCACTTGAGTGTATTAATTTATCATTACCCAATTTTGGACTATTGAGCATAATTTTTATATAGGTGGAGTGGCTAAGCTCTTAAACGCTGTCTTTTCCTAAATATAATGTTATTATGTAATTTATGAGATAAATAGCTATAGAAAGGCCCCACTTGGCCTTTTTAATTTACCATTAAGCTAGTTATTTTTTTTAACTTTTTGTTTTGGAGGCATATTCCCATATATTTTGGCCTATACCAAATATAATGGTATATTTAGTTTCAGGAGATAAATACCTTTAATTTGGTACCCCACATTATTTTTAAACTTTTCTCTTTCAATAATATCAGTTTTTAGGCCCCCGATACCCAAAATATTAAAGTTTTTAAGCTGAAATTCATATATAAAGAGCGTGTTTGTTACGCATGTGGAACTGTAAAGGTTTGAAGTTTTTACTCTAACTTTTTCTCAAGTTAGGTTATAAAACCTACTCTTTTGTACTTTAACCCTAAGTTATTAAATATAAATAAAAATAATGTTTGCTTAACAATACGCGTATTAATAATATTTTAAGCGGCATAATATTGTTCCACAATACAATTACTGATCAAATTATGATGTAAGGTAGTACCCAAATTACTAACCATTAGTTACTCAACAGAGTTTTATAAACAACCAAAAACAAATAATAATTTTCTTTTAAATTAATTGTTGCTTATGTTTATTTAAAATATAATGGCTTTAAAAGTGCAGTAGTAACAGCTATACTAATATTTCACCAGTAGTGTAACTATTCGTTGATCAGTCAGACTAATGGAAGAGCAAGAGGCCATGCGAAACGCAATAATCAAGCGCTAAACCAAAAATATAATGTAAGGTGGTCCGAGACTCCGAGTTGGCGAAGATAACAAATGGCATGATGTCATTGTGCGATAAGACCAGCAGAGTAGAAGTACAGTGTCTGGCGCGCCCTCTCGACACCGAGCCAGGAGTGCTTACGGTGCGTACACACGGTACCCCACAATATGCCAAACATACTGACGGGACTTACACACTTTGACTTTCCCATAAAAAGCAGTTTCTAAGTTTAAAAATATCTGAAAATGTTGTAAAATATTATGATGGATTTGTGTAAATTGACGTCTTAGACAGCTTGTTTGTGAAACTCATCTCAAAATACCATGTGGAATTACCATTACCACTGTACGTGTATGTGTGGGATGGTGGTCCATTACCACTGTACATGTATGGGTGGGCGGGTAGGTCCGTTACCACTGCTGTACTTGTATGTTTTGGTGAGTGTGTCCATCAGCACGGTGTACGTGTATGAGTGGGATGGTGGTCCATTACCACTGTACGTGTAATGGTGGGCGGGTAGATCCGTTACCCCTGCTATACTTGTCTGTTTTGATGAGTGTGTCCATTACCACTGTACGTGTAATGGTGGATGCGTGGGTCATTACCACTGTATGTGATGGTGTGGGCGGGTTGGTCCATTACCAGTGTACGTATATGGGTGGGCGGGTGGGTCCATTGCCACTGTACGTATATGAGTAGGCGAGTGGGTCAATACCACTGTACGTGTAATGGTGGGTGGGTGGGTCAATACCACTGCACATGTATGGGTTGGCGGGTTGGTTCATCACCATTGTACGTGTATGGGTAGGTAGGTGCATCAATACAACCGCACGTGTTTGGGTTGATGGGTGGGTCAATACCACCGTACGTGTAAGGTTGGGAGGTGGGTCAATACAACTGCACTTCTATGGGTGAGTGGTTCGGTCAATACCACTGTACGTGTATGGGCGGGAAAGTGGGTCAATACCACTGTACGTGTATGGGTGAGTGGGCGGATTAATACCACTGCAAGTGAATGGGTGGACGGGTGAGTCAATACCACTGTTAGTACGTGTATGGGTGAGAGGACAGGTTAATTCTAATGAATGTGTATTGGTGGGCGAGTGGGTTAATATCACTGTACTTGTATGGGTGGGTGGGTGGCGTCCCCTAGTATGTTTGTATTACATGATTAACCGGTCTGAGGTATATCACTTTGGTGCATTGTATATTCCAGTCCGAATGGACTATGACCGCAGGTAACGTAAAACAATTGTATACTCGTACAAATATAGATCAACGTAGGTTAATTCTTTATTCATCATTTTTTTATTCTGGATTTTATCCATTACCAACTATACGTGTATAGGTGAGCTGTTGTGTTATTACCCCTGTACTTGTATGTTTTGGTGGGTGTGTCCATTACCACTGTACGTGTATGAGTGGGATGGTGGTCCATTACCACTGTACGTGTATGGGTGGGCGGGTGGTTCCATTACCATTGTACGTATATGATTGAGATGGTGGTCAATTACCACTGTATCTGTAATGGGTAGGCGGGTAGGCCCGTTACCACTGTACTTGTATGTTTTGGTGGGTGTGTTCATTACCACTGTAAGTGTATGAGTAGGATGGTGGTCCATTACCACTGTATCTGTATGGGTAGGCGGGTGGGTCCATTACCACTGTAATTGTATTTTTTGATGGGTGTGTCCATTACCATTGTACGTGTTATGAGTGGGATGGTTGTCCATTACCACTGTATGTGTATGGGTGGGTGGGTGGGTCCATTACCGCTGTACGTGTATGAGTGGGATGGTGGTCCATTACCACTGTATGTTTATAGGTGGGTGGGTGGGTCCATTACCACTGTACGTGTATGAGTAGGATGTTGTTACATTGCCTCTGTAAGTGTATGGGTAGGCGGGTAGGTCTGTTACCACTGTACTTGTATTTTTTGGTGAGTGTGTCCATTACCACTGTACGTGTGTGAGTGGGATGGTGGTCCTTTACCACTATACATGTATGTTTTGGTGGGTGTGTTCATTACCAATGTATGTGTATGAGTGGGATGGTGGTCCATTACCACTGTATCTGTATTTCCATTACCACTGTACTTGTATTTTTTGGTGGGTGTGTCCATTATCATTGAACGTGTATGAGTGGGATGGTGGTCCATTACCACTGTATGTGATTGGTGGGTGAGTGGGTCCACTACCACTGTACGTGTATGAGTGGGATGGTGGTCCATTACCACTGTATGTTTATAGGTGGGCGGGTGGGTCAATGACCACTTACGTGTATAAATAGGATGGTGTTACATTACCTCTGTAAGTGTATGGGTGGGCGGGTAGGTCTGTTACCACTGTACTTGTATGTTTTGGTGAGTGTGTCCATTACCACTGTACGTGTATGAGTGGGATGGTGGTCCATTACCACTATACTTGTATGTTTTGGTGGGTGTGTTCATTACCACTGTATGTGTATAAGTGGGATGGTGGTCCATTACCACTGTATCTGTATTTCCATTACCAGTGTACTTGTATTTTTTGGGGGGTGTGTCCATTACCATTGTACGTGTATAAGTGGGATGGTGGTCCATTACCACTGAATGTGATTGGTGGGTGAGTGGGTCCATTACCACAGTACGTGTATGAGTGGGATGGTGGTCCATTACCACTGTATGTTTATAGGTGGGCTGGTGGACCCATTACCACTGTAAGTGTATGAGTAGGATGGTGGTACATAACCTCTGTAAGTATATGGATGGGCGGGTAGGTCTGTTACCACTGTACTTGTATGTTTTGGTGGGTGTGTCCATTACCACTGTACGTGTATGAGTGGGTTGGTGGTCCATTACCACTATACTTGGATGTTTTGGTGGGTATGTTCATTACCATTGCACGTGTATGAGTGGGATGGTGGTACATTACCACTGTATGTGTATGTGTGGGGCGGGTGGGTCCATTATCACTGCCCTTGTATGTTTTGGTAAGTGTGTCCATTACCACTGTACGTGTATGGGTGGGATGGTGGTTCATTACCACTGTACGTGTATGGCTAGGCGGGTGGGTCCATTACGACTGCACTTGTATGTTGTGGTAAGTGTGTCCATTACCACTGTACGTGTATGAATGGGATGATGGTCTATTACCACTGTATGTGTATGGGTGGGATGGCGGTCCATTACCACTGTACATGTATGGGAGGTTGGGTGGGTCAATACCACTGTACGTTTATGGGTGGATCAATCTTACTGTACGTGTATCGGTGGGCGGGTGGGTCAATACCACCGTACGTTTATGGGTGGGCGGGTGGGTCAATACCACTGTACGTGTACTGGTGGACGGTAGGGTCATTACCACTGTATGTGTATGGGAGGGCGGGTAGGTCCGTTACCACTGTTGTACTTGTATGTTTTAGTGAGTGTGTCCATTACCACTGTACGTGTATGGGTGGGATGGTGGTCTATTACCACTGTACGTGTATGGGTGGGCGGGTGGGTCAATACCACCGTACGTTTATGGGTGGGCGGGTGGGTCAATACCACTGTACTTGTACTGGTGGACGCTAGGGTCATTACCACTGTATGTGTATGGGAGGGCGGGTAGGTCCGTTACCACTGTTGTACTTGTATGTTTTAGTGAGTGTGTCCATTACCACTGAACGTGTATGAGTGGGATGGTGGTCCATTACCACTGTACGTGTATGGGTGGGTGGATGGGTCAATACCACTGTACGTTTATGGGTGGATCAATCCTACTGTACGTGTATCGGTGGGAGGGTCGGTCAATACCACCGTACGTTTATGGGTGGGCGGGTTGGTCAATACCACTGTACGTGTACTAGTGGACGATAGGGTCATTACCACTGTATGTGATGGGTGGGTGGGTTGGTCCATTACCAGAGTACTTGTATTTTTTGGTGGGTGTGCCCATTACCACTGTACGTCTATGAGTGGGATGGTGGTCCATTACCACTGTATGTTTATGGTTGGGTGGTTGAGCCCATTACCACTGTACGTGTATGAGTAGAATGGTGGTCCATTACCACTGTAAGTGTATGGGTCGGCGGGTAGGTCTGTTACCACTGTACTTGTATGTTTTGGTGAGTGTGTCCATTTTCACTGTACGTGTATAAGTGGGATGGTGGTCCATTACCACTAAACTTGTATGTTTTGGTGGTTGTGTTCATTACCATTGTACGTGTATGAGTGGGATGGTGGTCCATTACCACTGTACGTGTATAGGTGGGCGGGTGGGTTCATTATCATTGCACTTTTATGTTTTGGTAAGTGTGTCTATTACCACTGTGCGTGTATGAGTGGGATGGTGGTCCATTGCCACTGTATGTGTATGGGTGGGCGGGTAGGTCCATTACCACTGCACTTGTATGTTTTGATGGGTGTGTTCATTACCATTGTACGTGTTTGAGTGGGATGGTGGTCCATTACCACTGTATGTGTATGGGTGGGCGGGTAGGTCCATTACCACTATACTTATATATTGTGGTGGGTATGTTCATTACCATTATACATCTATGTGTGAGATGGTGGTCCATTACCACTGTACATGTATGGATGGGCGGGTGGGTCCATTACCACTGCACTTGTATGTTTTGGCAAGTGTGCTCATTACCATTGTACGTGTATGTGTGGGATAGTGGTCCATTACCACTGTATGTGTATGGGTGGGCGGGTAGGTCCGTTACCACTGCTGTACTTGTAAGTTTTGGTGAGTATGTCCATTACCACTGTACGTGTATGAGTGGGATGGTGGTCCATTACCACTGAACGTGTATGGGTGGGCTTCAGTGTCCTTACTGTACGTATATGAGTGGGCGAGTGGGTCAATACCACTGTACGTGTAATGGTGGACGCTTGGGTCATTACCACTGTGTGTGATGGGTGGGCGGGCTGGTCCATTACCACTGAACGTGTATAGGTGAGCGGGTGGGTCCATTACCACTGTACGTATATGAGTGGACTAGTTGGTCAATACCACTGTACGTGTAATGGTGGGCGTGTGGGTCAATACCACTGTATGGGATGGGTGGGCGGGTTAGTACATCACCATTGTACGTGTATGGGTATTTAGGTGGATCAATACCACTGCACGTGTTTGGGTTGGTGGGTGGGTCAATACCACTCTACGTCTAAGGTTGGGGGGGTGGGTCAATACAACTGCATTTCTATGGGTGTGTGGTTGGGTCAATACCACTGCGTGTGTATGGATGGGTGGGTAGGTCAATACCACTGCACATGTATGGGTGGGCGGGTGGAAAATGCAACTGTTCGTATATGGGTGGGTAAGTGGGTTAATACCACTGCATGTGTAAGGGTGAGTGGGTGGGTTAATTCCATTGTACGTGTATGGGTGGGTGGATTGTCTATTATAATTTTGTGTTTTATTCAGCAAGAGTTGAGAGTGAAGCTTCACCCACTGCTGGTGTGACGTAAGCGTTAGGCCGATTCATAGGCGTTAACATGTTGCTGTAGTGAAGAACTATCCTTTCTAGACTATAAATTAGACTGAATGCTGACTGGAGATGCCAATGAATAATTCTCGTTAAAAATCAGAAGTCCACGTGACCCCCCCTCTTTGTATTGGCCGGCACCATTGTGACAGTGACAGTCCAGGCGGAGCCTCACTCTCAACTCTCACCGGACATACAGATGAATTGACGAAGAATCATCGTCCTCAGAAGAAGCTTTTTAAAGCCCCTTGGGCCGGAATGGTAATTCTGAACAACTACTATAACAAAGGATTATCATATATTTATATAAAAAAATGTTGAAATAATACTGGAATTTTCGCTGAGCAAGACTACTGACATGCAATATTTTCCACTTTTTAAATGTGATGCAAAAATGGCTTCCGACCAACTAACAGGAAAATCCATACTTTGCCAGTAAACCTCATATGCCTTATCTAACGACATACATTTGTTTATTATATAATTCACATAGGCCGATACATTTTAACAATGATTTGGCAATGGGGCTGCCACAATTTACATTGAATCGTACCAAAATGGCCATAAAACATGTCTAACGTCTCATTGGCATGACATTTAGAATAAATAATTTTACAGTGTTTTATTATACCTGTCTAACATTCATCTCACATTTTGACGACCTATCGTCATTAAACGAACTAGATATTCTTCAGTCCAGGACCAAGAGTACATGAATGAAATAATGTACGTAGTACGTAGCGGGTTTATGTCTCTTATTCTGTGTGTACAACGACATTATTACGTAATGGATGTACATAACGTACAAAGTACATAGAATGTTTACATTACATTCTGTGTACAACGACAATATTTTTAGAACTACTAGTAATGATTTAGTAATGTGAAGTAGGTACTTAGTTTTTAACGCATGAAAGTTCAATGTGAGGTAAATATTTCTTCCTTAAGGGGATTCAGCACCCTTGCAACATTTTTTTTTATATTTAATTTTGCATGGGATTTTTTTATTGTTGTTTGGTCATAGAGTCCTAAAATACATAAAAACTTTTTTTTTTTTAATTGTATTTAACGTTACCAAAAAAATAACTTTTTTTCAGAAAAATGGTAATTTAATAAAAATGTTATTCTGAAAAAACTACTTGGTCAAAATAGATGATTTTGGTGTCAAATGAAAGGTATTTTTATGTTTAAACAATTTATGTATTTTCATTATTGTGTCTACAGAAACATTGTTTTTTTAAATTATTTTTGTCAACTTATAAAAAAACTTGTACAAAATTTTAAAAAACATTTTTTTTACAAAACACCAATGGTCCAATATTAATCAAAATACATAAAAAGGTAGCTTGTAGTACTATATTGCTTCACAAAAAAAATCATTGATCTATCTTTAACGGTTATTAAGTAATATCCAATTTTCCTCCTGAAAACAAAGAAAATATAAACTTTCGGATAATCGCAATTAAAGTTAGACAATATATTGACATCTAAATACTGTATATTTTGGTACAGTTAGATGTTTTTATGCAATTATATATTGATTTATAGATAGTAAAGACCATTTATACATCAATATAATGAATATTCATGGGTTATAAAAATTTCTCATAGGCTAATTTACTGGTTAGCTACAAATTTATTTAGCCTAGGCCTATTTAAAAAATAAGACTTATTATTAAAACTGTCCACCATATGATGTCCCTTTTCCTTCCAATCTTCTTTCTTCTTCCCTCATTACTTCTAATCTTTTCTTCCTTTTGTAGTCTTGGTATTTAGCAGATTTCCTTTTTGTTGCTATCCTAAGCCTCGAGGCGTAAAAAAATTTGGCGATTTTCGCAGTGTTCGTACCAGGACTGGTTCCAAAGCCAGATGTTTATTGGATATCAGTTACTGTTTTCAGATACCCTGTGTTGTAAGTACAGATGCCTTCACTGAGTCTCATATGTAGGGTACTTTTAAAAACAGATATAGTTTTTGGGCATTTAGACCATAACACACTGTGAAGAGCTTCATTTGCGTTTTGAGTTTTCCCATCAACACATCTAGATAGTAATGTTGTAGAACCTAGTCTTTGATAAATTGGCATAATCTTTGCCATCACATCTTGCCTTAGTGGAGTCTTTATTTTATTTTCATGGGATGGCGGGTTTTCTCCTTTCGCAAGGGCTCTCTTCTCTGGTAGAATTTTTGGTACTTTGAATTTTTGGTAAATTCTGGTATTTTTGAAACAGGTGACTCATAGACCTCAAAGTAAACAAAGCCAAGTATATAATATAATAAAAATGGAATACTATAACAAGATGCAACTGCATAGGAGTTCAGAATAGAGTAAACGCTGCACTAGTCTACTTTTTGCACTAGCCTACCTTTTGCATCCGCGCGGTGAGGCTTGTAATGCTTTAGAATAACGCCAATTACACATGAAATAAACAAGTATTGGACTTTTTTATTATATTTTTCTTGTTTATAACTAAATAAAGTAACATTATATGAAAAAAAAATTTTTGTAAAAAAATATTTTTTTACCATTTCAAGGGTGCTGAATCCCTTTAAAAGAATAAGTAACTATCGTTACTATAGCTACTGTCCTAGTTTATTATTGAATTCACTATTGAAATTATAAACATGAACATTTATTAAAATGAATAATCTATATGCATGTTTTACACAACTGCACTATTTTTAACTCATTTCGTACACTAGCAAACCAATTCTGACTCATTTTATCGTGAGACACCAATTTCGACTCAGACGGACTGAGTCAAAATTAGCATGAAACATACGTGAGTCAAAATTGGTGCAGCGGCTTAATTATATATATATATATATATATATATACATGCAAACATCCTCTTTTATAAATATAGATTCTGTTGGCTTCTATTTTTTCCAATTCAGTCATATTTCAAAACATCCTTGTCAACGTTTACAACGTTATATGTCACATTTTATAAGTTCATTTGTAAATGCTCTGGAGAATGATAAACGTGGTTTACCAAAATCGATCACTTTAAACATTGTATTTTTGTACTTATATTCTAAAAGAAAGGTGAGCCATGGATAGTGAAGAAATTAAATCATTTTATACATTTCTAGAATACACACTTACAGTTATTCGTAAATCAAATGTTACTAAAATGAGAAGTACTTGATAAATTTGAACATTTTAAAAAATATTATATTTATCATAAAACAGCTAGGTCATAAATAGTTTTACCTAATAATAAGAGCAGTGTTTACCAACTTCTTAATCAGAATCGTTATTTTACTATTATTATTTTTGGCTGAATTGGTAAATTAGTTCAAGCATTATCAAAATAATATCAAATGCAACTGTCTTGCATGGGCGGGTGGGTCAATGCAACTGTTCTTGTATGGGCTGGTGGGTCAATGCAACTGTTCTTGTATGGGCGGGTGGGTCAATGCAACTGTTCTTGTATGGGCGGGTGGGTGAGTCAATGCCACTGCCCGTGTATGGGTGGGTGGGCGGGTCAATGTAACTATCTTGTATGGTTAGGTGGGTCAGTGCAACTGTTCTTGTATGGGCGGGTGGGTGAGTCAATGCAACTGTCTTGTATGGGCGGGTGGGTCAATGCAACTGTTCTTGTATGGGCGGGTGGGTCAATGCAACTGTTCTTGTATGGGCGGGTGGGTCAATGCAACTGTTCTTGTATGGGCGGGTGGGTGAGTCAATGTCACTGCCCGTGTATGGGTGGGCGGGTGGGTCAATGCAACTGTTCTTGTATGGGCGGGTGGGTCAATCCAACTGTTCTTGTATGGGCGGGTGGGTGAGTTAATGTCACTGCTCGTGTATGGGTGGGCGGGTGGGTCAATGCAACTGTTCTTGTATGGGTGGGTGGGTGAGTCAATGCCACAGCCCGTGTATGGGTGGGGTGGGTGGGTCAATGTAACTATCTTGTATGGTTGGGTGGGTCAGTGCAACTGTTCTTGTATGGGCGGGTAGGTGAGCCAATACAACTGTCTTGTATGGGCGGGTGGGTCAATGCAACTGTTCTTGTATGGGCGGGTGGGTGAGTTAACGTCCACTGCTCGTGTATAGGTGGGCGGGTGGGTCAATGCAACTGTTCTTGTATGGGTGGGTGGGTTGGTCAATGCAACTGTTCTTGAATGGGCGGGTGGGTGCGTCAATGGCTTCCGCTAAATATAGTTGACGTCAATGTTGACTCTTTTATAGAAGACTGGAGTGTCCATGTTCGATGGTAGTCAGGGTCCGGAATTTAGTGTCGGTAAGATAACTGAGTATCACGCTTATCAATTCGACAAAAATCAGACAATACTATGTGGATCAGATTCCACATAAAAGTGTAGGTCCCTTAGTGGTCCTGGATATTGGGATATTAATATATGGCTCTTTCCCAGGAACTGTTGACTTAAGTTGGTAACAATGACTTTACTCGTTCATCTACACTCATTCACCACTCATATTCGCCCATATCTCTACGATCGGCGTCTTAGTAATAAATAATAATAAGAATAATTAAAAGAATGTGTAAGCTACAATCATATCACTATTTTACTTAACTAGGTGAATATCGTGACTACTTAGACCATGTAAAAAAGCTGAGTATTTTTACAGTATAAATAGATTATTTTCTTATTTTCCGACATTAGTTTTGGAATAGTTAATTGATTCAATTTGGTACTACCTTGAATGTTCCAACACTTGTTTAATGTTATGATAACTAACAGGCTAAATAATAAGCCTATAAAAACTAGATTAAAAACTGAATCATTCAGTGATACATTTTTTGTGGCTGTAAAACCATTATGTATATTAAGTAACCTAATTTATATCGTGCATTTATCCGATCTAACAGATTTCCTCGTATACTAACGATTTAGCTATCGCTCATAAAACATTATATTGGCTATAAATCTCATCGCACAAGGATAAAAAAACATGTCAATATTTATACAACCTACATATTCTTGTTAGAAATAAAGGATCATATTTGCTCAGAATGCTTTAAATCTTAATTTTTCCTCACTTATTATCTTTATAATTGATATAATTTAATTATGTCTACTTTATTGATATCAAACAAAGATATTATTAAAAGGGAAGACATTGAATGGTTTCGTTGAACGTTTAAAATATTTTTGGTTAGTTAGTAGCCTACATGAAGAAGTAAGAATTTTGATTAAATTTAGCTTGTGTAAAACCAATAAACCAGACATAACAAAGTAATAAAAATCAACAATAGAAACAATACGTTGGCCTAGGTGGATTACCAAAACTTATTTAATTCGTTAAAGTAGAAGAATGAAAGGTTTTTTTAATTTGTCAATGATATTTTTTCACTTTTCAGTTAGTTTTAATAAAAATAGATTGTCTTATTTTGGTTGCCATCATAAAATATTCTCCAATAATCTTTTATTTATTCCTATTGTATTTTACAATGTTTAGTAAGTTAAATCGAAAACAAATTGGCCCATTTAGTGTTGGACCCTCTACATTTCGTCATCATACGCTATCACCAAAACCAGATGAGTTTTAAAATGTCATTTTAATCGGTTTGGATATATTTGTTTGCAAGACTGTCTCATGATAAAAAGCACACAACGAAGTGAGGTTTTAAAAGTTGTAAAATATAAAACACACGATCTGAACGGGCTACCTGGCTTGAACACGCAGAGACTTTAACGCTGCGTCTACTGAAGTACACGTCCAGTAATTGCCTCTCACTTCTTCCGAGTCCTTCTTTAACAAAATATTGAATAACGTCAGACAGGATAGGATACTCTTGATAGGATTAATAATAGAATTTAATTATGATAGTTAGTATAATAATTACTAGTAAACATATTACAATGTTATATTTTTTTTAATTCTTCACAATTGAATATAAGTGTTTGGGAGATTGTAGGCGATATATTCCATGCTCGGTTCTCTTAATACCGACACGGCGTCCGCTCAATGAATGTCATCAACGTAGATACTACTAGAGAAGTCTGGAGTGTCCGTGTTGAATGGTATTCAAGGTTCAGATGTTGTGTAGGGAAGAGTACTGAGTGTCAGACTTGTCAGTTAGCTGACAATCATACCAACACTACGTGATTCGGATTCCACGTAAAGCTGTAGGTCCCATTGTTGCCCTGGCTTTTGGGCTGTTAATAAATAGTCCTTTCTGAGCTAAGTCGAACTCAGATTGTAACAATGACTACACTCGTTCATCTACTCATCACACTTCTCATCACTTCCTCATATTCGCCCATATCTCTACGATCGGCGGTTTACAGATGAATAATGAATAATATTTAAACTAAATTGCACTAGTCACAATGAAAGGTATATATAAGGTATAGTTACTTTATTGTTTACAGCCTGGTAAATAATTATTTAAAATTGAAAAGTTATTATTATTACTATTACTTATTACACTTTACTATTACCCTTATTATTTTGGAACTTTACCGAAAGCGAATCAATAATATCAGGCTATTAAATGTTATTCAAAATAAATGTAAATAAAAATTACCTGTGTTCTTGAAAGTTTAATCACTGGCAAAATCAGTTGTTAAGTAATTGTTTCATTTTAACTTTCAGTTGCTACTACAACTACTAAGCTACTAACTACAACCATGCTTACTTACAAAGCACGGTTGTAATTTGGGAATTTCAGTTCCTTTTTTAGACTTCAAGGGAGAATTCAAACGAGCTGGTTGGGATTGGTTACTTTTGCAGCAAAAGTGTAGTATATTGAACCCACTTGTACTTTTTAACCTTTAACAAAGCTAAACTTGCCATGCCTACTTCTTCGTGAAATTTATAATCTTTATGACGCTATATTGAGCAAAAAACCATTCATACGTGTGTACATATAGAGGACGTGTTGTTTTGATATACTTGGTTTGTACTCCTTTCATATGTAAGAATCTATTTATACAGGCATAAGAGAGCTAGGGACCTGCAGACAAATTACTATATAAAACATATACAGAAATTTCAAAATTATTGCCACTTCATTTTTAACTTTCCAAGACCCTAATAAAATGCAATAATTCTTTAACCGACACTTGTAAATTATCTCATTCAGAACGAACTAATACATTTGTTTTAAAATAAAAGAACTTAATAATTGATATTGGCATTTTACCAATATTAATTTTCATGTGACACTTTGTATACATATTTTCGAAATAAATTAGTACAAATTTAAGTACATAAATCAGTACTCATATTTCATCTTGCGATAATGTGACAGATCAGCTTAAGTCTACCCATCTCGTGGTTTGATTGGTTCTGACAAATCGTCCAAGAACTTTAGAACCGTTAAAGCCAGTTTTTTCGTTAATGCAGGTATAAATGTATATTTAAAACTAAGATAGCTGCGAAATGGGTCCTGTCCTGTGTTCAAAGGATATAGAGCCAGAGATTGGCGTCGCAATTAAGCCATTAGGACCAGTCGGCCAGAGGTGTTATTCCTGGCTTTACGATCTTCCCGACATCTCGCCAGCAATCATAACAGATGATTAGGCTGTAGTCCATGGTCATGGAGTCTCATTACAGCCAACAGCGGCAGAAATGGCGTCTCAGCTGACCTGAACAAAAAGTAGCTCTTATTCCTTACCAAGTAAACTAGCAGCTGCGGCAAAAGACTTGAGGTTTTTTGGTTGGGATTGAAGAACATCCAATGTTGCACCAACTGGACATCAGATGGTGAAAATTACAATTAAAAACTGACCAGGAAATGTGTCAGTTGACGTATGTATTGCTCGGCAATAGACAATTGACTTTATCCCTCGATATAAGATTGGCAGTAATTGGCAACACGTTCCTAACACACAAAAGGAGCTGGATCGTCAGATACGCGTATGATTGCAAAAAGTATATTTTACATATACTTAAACAAAAACCTCTTTAATTTGCCGGTCACCAAGATATGGGTAAATATGGATTTTGAATGAGTGTGATGAGTGTAAATAAGCAAATATAGTATTTGTTATAAACTAAGATCGACTATTTCTTAGAAAGTGCCATTCATTAATAGACCAATTACAAATGAACAGCCGGTGGTTATCAGCTGATCCCTTTCAAAATGTGTTATGATTCTGACTAGGATAAAACTGAGAACCTTTAGCTTATGATTTATTCGCTACCACCAGTTGTGTGCAACACTTTTTTATACATACATGTTTGATCTACTAAGTGTGTCATGATAAAATTACTGTACAGGATATTGTATATCATGTAGTATCTTTTTTTACATTAGACTTGAATAAGGACTGTAAATATGCCTTCTTTTATTCACCCATGAATCAATTGAAAGACATAAACCGAATCTTACGAATAATAAATAAACTTTTCTGAATACGTATTTGCGGGGTGTCTGCGGACATTTTGCATCAGTGATAGAGGACTTTTGACTGGTTATCTGATCACATCATCAAGTGAAAAAAGCAAACTCAAAAACACAGTAAAATACTTATTCAAAGAAAAAATTCCTAAAGAAAACCCTAAATTACTCCAAATGAAATGATAAGTGACCAAAAATAAAATCACAAATACCTATGCTACAGAACAGTAAAACATAAAACATATTTGTAAAACTCACCTCAGTGGTATTCTTTGCAAAAATAGCCAGCAATTTATGTTAAACATTTTAGGGTTACCTTAAATTACTTTTATGATGCTAATGATTTATTGTTTTCTTGCTATATGTTAGGTTTACTTTTTCATCTGTAGCTAAAACGAAAATGTGGACAATAGCCATAAGAAAAAATAATTACATCAAACGAATGGAGAATTTTTTAAACTTCTTAAAAAATTAGAGGATTTCTGAATTGGTTATGAAATATTCGAGATGTTTCTGATACAAAGACAAAACAACTTACACGTGTCATAATGTTTTTTAAATGTCATAGATTTTTCTTTTTATTAGTCAGAGTATATATCTAGTGTGTTCGATCAACTTAAAAAAATAAAATATTAGTAACTTGATCAAAAACATTACATAAAATCTGTGATTTAATTCAGAAGAGACTTGGTGGTTTTCAAAAATACTGATGCAAACTTATTTTTTAGTGGAATTTGGAAGAAAACTTACAGGTTTTTTATATTCAATTTCTTTACAGGATTAGAACGGTATATGTTTACTGAGATCTCTTAATTTGTTATTAAAGTTTAGTTTACATTAAAATCGCTGCACAAAACGAATTACAGTAGTCCACATTGCACTACTCCGAGCTATACTATTAATGCAATAAATGTTTTTCTTTTCCATATAATAAAGAAACCGTCAACAAATATGTATGAACAATTAAAAAACAACATTGGAACAAGACTTAGAATTCTTTATTAGGATTGTTGAAACAATTGAAACCTTCATAAGTTTTTATGATTAAAAAACATTACATTACAAAACACACTTTCTGTATTATTTTTACTCATATCAATCCAATAATTAAAGATAATAGGTATATTTCATTTCTTATTATATCTGTGGTTTTATATACAAATTAATTCATTAACTTGATACCTAATTCTTGTTAAACTCTTGTTTCCGGACGCAACTGACACTTTTGGAGGTTTGGGTTTGGCTAAATTAAAAATAGCAACGGTCTTTATGCGACTCTTCAAAGTTGTTTAATCCTAAATTATTTTGAAAGGATTCTTTAAAAATGAAATATATTAATTCATTATTTTCCCAAGTGCAGAAAGACTAAAGGTTAAAATAGTTAGTTTCTAGACATCATTTTATTAGAGGTCTTCCAACGTTGGAGAGAATTCAAACTTTTACCCAATGCTACTAATGATAAGTTATATAAGAAAATATTGTAATTAAGTACTCTTTCCCCCCACTGGATTTTTTTTTTTTTATTTTTATTTATTAACAATTTGTTTACAATTGTTTGGCCCCACCAAGTTACAAAAAACCTGTCGGTGGGGTCCATTTCTTACTCTTGAAATATACAGTATTGGAATTTGTAACAATTTTAATTACTGTAGCGGTTCAGGGGCAGGCAACTTATCATAATTTTCTCTTTACAAGCAACTGCAGATCTATCCTGCTGCAAATAAATACCTAGCAATAATAAAGTAACATATGATATAAATAAATTATTAATAACCAATAACAATAAATAATATACTAGTAGTAATTTAGTAATACAAGGCGAGCAAACATAGTTAACAGTAACAATAAATTAATAAACTATTCCCTACATATATCCTGTGCTTGTCACCCAATCAATGCGTAGAAAACAGATAACTCATCAAGATATATTAATATATTAAAAAATTAAATCATTAAACTTAGGGGAAATGATAACAAATAAAATTAAAATGAGTTTAAAAGCAACATATTTCATGTAACATACAAAATTAAGTCCTGGTCTCTTAAATACAAACCATAATTCTATTATTGATAGTTCTGAATATTTGGTATGGTTTTAAAGGACATGATAAAATATGTTTTCATGAATATTTCTCATAATCTCATAATTTATATAGATAATAACACTATGCACGTATTTAGTTAAATAGGTTAGCTCATTTTACCAGAAGTATGGCCAAAATGTGTCATTATTCGATATTTAAAGCTGTTTGAAGTGCTTCCTTTTATTTCCTACTCAAGCTTTACAATAATTTACTTTTGAAATTGTTCATCTACTGATCCTTTAAGAATGTTTGTGAATTTTTCAGAACGAGAGGTTTCAAGTATGTGGTTACGTTGAGGGTGTCAGATCTTGGCAGCTGCCTTCTCCAATTGTATCTTTGGTTCACATTTGCTTGTGTTCATAACCTATAATTTGGAACAACGAATCTGTCTGTAATCAACAAATAGCTGTTTATACTGAACAGGTGGTGTGTTTTTCCAACAAACAAAGATAATTGTGGGGGTCTAGAGGGGCTCCCCATAGCAATAAAGAAAAAGTGAGAGAAAAAGTCATGAAGAGCTACTATTTCTTTTTTAAAGCTTTTTATAACTTTATTCTAGTAAATTAAACATGCTTCTCTTCATTTTTATGACGTACGCTACGAACTAATCAAAACTTTATTTTGCACTGGAGTTTTAAGTTTTTAAATCCAAATACGTTATGGCAATTGACAAATTTGAAATATTGAAGGATCAACAATGGAAAGGATGCACGGTATATACAATCGTTTAGGAGATAAAATATAGCAACATTCTAAACAAACCCTGATGTAATTATAAAATTTCGTTAATTTAATTCAACGTGTGGATTATTGTTTTGAGGTTAATCTAATATTTACTGAACCAGAGTTGATATAAACAATGTATGTAACTGACTTATTTAAAGATCAGACAACCTGTTAAATACGTATTACAAAAGTAAAAAAAAACTAGATCTCAAACTTTCACGGATCAAAAAATTTCACATGGAACCTTACATTTTTTTCCAGAAACCTGCACCCACAGTTGTCGGTTAACTAATCGACATTGGGGAGGATAAATTAGTATTTTGAAATAAATTTATCCAAGAGTCCCAACCCATACTCTAATTTTAGGAAATTTTAAATTTGAAAAATTGTAAGTACTTCAGGACAGGCAGTATCTCCCATTAAAACAAATCATGAAAATAATTTACTACACGCATTTATCAAATTTTACATCTTTAACATTTGTAAATTTAAGGGTAGCTCTTCCTTTATGTCATGGCACAAAGGATTGTGATTTTTTCATACAAATTTAATTATAATAAATAAAAATTACAGTGATAGAATTATTTTATAGTGAGTATTTTTTTAACGATATAATAACTATTCAGTTCAGAACTCATTTTTATTTTTTATGAAAATGTGTAGTTTCAAACTGTTTTATGAAACTTTTTAAAGTGAGTTACGTGTAAAATTGGAAATCACCATAGAATCCACTATTTAAAGAGTTGGTTGTTCATTTGTATTTTCATAAAAATATAAACTAATAGTCGACATTCGTATTCCATCACAAATATTTTTGGAAAAGGTTCTCTAACAAATATCGTTTACGCTCTTTCAAATGATATAGTAGTTATAATTTTTTGACAATCGTCAAGTCACAGTGCTGTTCTGCTGTCAACATTGATCTTATAGGGATTAATTAAATAGAGCGACATCCTATGCAGACTCTAAGTTTCATCTAAACTTTCGAAATTTGTATTTTGAAGAAGCGTGTTTTGCAGTAAATCCCTCAAGGCAACAAGTGTCCTGGACGCAGCCTGGCAGGGGGTGGCAGATGGCAGGTCGGGTATCAGACAAGCGGGTCGGGCAGGGAGTCGCAGGTGCAATGCGGGTAGCCCCCTACAAAAACCAGATGCTATGCTGGCCGGGTCGGGGTTGTTTTTATTGTAACATTATATATAGGCGGGAGTTTTCGCGGCTCACTTCGGGAAGCCGTCAATAAGGAAGTCTGCCATCTACGAGTTGATCTCTCGGATTCTATTAATGCCCAATTGTACTACTAGACTTTCAACAAGCATTGCCGTTTAGTGACTGTAAATTTAATTACTGATAACACAAATTATGTTTAAACGCGTTTCTTACATTTTGTTAATTAAGAATAATCTTCAAACAAAAGAAACATTTTTATGAACAACTCTTTAGAAGGTTTAATATTCACTTCTCTTTTAACTTCTATATAATGCTTTTATTGAAATTTGTTTCTATTTGAATTGTATTGTCTTTTATAAGGGACATTATAAGATTCTGCATGTGTAATGGAATTTCTGTATTTTGTAAAGACCCTAATACATGTTCACGTTCTATATTGTCGAATGCCTTACTTATATCTAAGAATAAGATACAGCAATCATTTTTATTGGATTTAGCATGTTTTAGAGTCTTATTTAGTAGTGAAGAATTTACGTATGTTCCAGGGGTTGATACAAATCCCCTTTGCTGAGAAACTAATTCAACATAAGGTGTGCATTTATGAACAATTGCTCTTTCATTTATTTTTCTCATTATAGAATATATTGTTATTGGTCTCCAATTTTTACAATCTGATTCATATCCATTTATATAAAATAATATTGTTTTACCTTTTTTAAATATTTTTGGAACATATCCAGTCTTAATCATAAAATTAGAAACTAAACTTAAAATGTTATCACATCTTAAAGTTAGTAGAGTTGTCATCAAAATGTCATCAGGTCCTGGTGCAGTATCTTTTGAGATTCCTTTTAAAGCTAAGGATATGTCTTTTTCTGATATAAACATTTGATTTTGTTCTGTTTCATTAATCAAAATTGGGTTTTCTGTAGTATCCAACAGAGGTGTGGAGTCATTATATGATGATATTGTATTTTTTTTAAAAGTGTTCTGTTTCATTCATTAGTATTTTACAAGTTATTGTTTCATCTAGTTTCATTATATGCCTTACAATCTTTTTCCTTTGATTGTAATAAAGATATTGTGAAAGGTCATAGTTATATTTTAATTTAGATTTTTCCCTATTTCTTTTATTTAATCTTTTTTGGATTTGATGTTTTGTTGAATGGCGTTTGAACATTAGAAATTAATTTTTGTTTTCTTCATTTAAAATATTTGATTGCTGGATGTTTAGGTCCTGATAAATCATATTCAATATGTTTTTAAAAAATTCAAAACTCATTTATATAGTTGTCTATTGCATGGTAAGATATATCATTATCACTATCAATAATTTCTAATAACTTGCTTTCCCATAATTTTACTATATCAGAATATTTTTCTGGCTGTCTTTGTGGTGTTTAATGAGTTATTTTCTTCTTTGAATATAATTTCATATATTTTTTATTTATTGTTAATTGTTGGATCATATTTATTAGCCAATTTTTCTCTTAAAATCTGAGGATGATATTTTGATATATTTATCCGTTGACCTTTGATTTTAAAAATTTGTTCACAATGAGGACATCTATCGTGATTGATTGGATTGGTTTGATTTAAGCCTACTATTAAATCAGATGTTGAATCGTTTTCTATAATACTAATATTTTCTTTATAATTTTTCTTATTTTGGGTTATAGTCATCTTCTGAATGTGATTGATAAGTATAGATAATTCTGTAATATTTTGGGTCACGATTTGGCGGAATAGTAATTTTATTTTTAATTTCTTTGGAAGGAAGAGCTTGGTTATCATAGTATGATTCTATTATATTATATTTATTTGATGGAATTTTTTGTATATCTAAACGATGAGTTGCTTTAATATGAGATTGTAACCTACTAAAAGACTTGTGACAAAATCGACATTCATTTTGTTCTACTTTTTTAGTTTCAGGGCCTGGATTTAGTTCAATATCTCCAGATATTATTAATAGCCAAAATGAAATTGAGTGTAAATAATGATTAACAAGATGTACAAGCTTACAATATTTTTTTGTTTTTCTGTATGCTATATTATTTATGGTTTTTTGAATTTTAAATTGTTCTTGGGAAATTTTGAAGAGAATTCCATTGAAACATTTAAATGAATGACAATCTTGATATGAGAAATAAACATAGTTGTCTAAATTTGTTCCAGTATTAATTTTTTCCAATAAAAGTATTGTTTTTATTGTTATAAAACATATGACAATTATAAGATTTTAATTAACATTATTATGAAGAATCAAATTAAAATGTTGACACTAACCTAACATATACAAATCATGAAATTTCTTGCTGCTTCCAAATATTTAAGTAATTTTCAAACATATATATAAATCAACTTACATAAAAATAGTGAAGAAAAGTAATAAAATATCTTTAATCTATCAACAACAAAAAACACTAATATTAGTTTCTTTTTTTACTTTGAAGTAAGAGAAAAATTCAACACAACTCTTAACTTTTTAAGCATCTATATATTATATATATACTTTAGTTATTAAAAATACTAATGTAGTAAAATTTGGAAAAACTATAGTATATCTCTCAAATAGCGTTTCGATAGAGAGAGGACAAATTATAAACTGTTTGTAAATTATAAGAGAATACTACTAATAAAAGAATTGAAAACTGAATTGTATCTATATATCATGCAATAAAACTTAGTGTTATTAATTTCATCTATCAAAAATGTCATGTATTACTAAAATTAGCCTTGTATAAACCGTTTTACGTAAACAATGAATACAGTATAACACTAATTAAATATTACTTGGTGATTTGCATTGAACTTTCCGTTGGAATGTTTAAGAGATCATTAGGTTCATAAGCTTACAATATGTGTCAGTTTTACTCAAGCAGCCTTTTGGGGCCAACAAACACTTTCAAAAATTGTATATGAGCTTTATCACTTAGTTTTTCTTCTTTTTCAATTACTTTTCCACTAAAACACAACTTCACTTTTCCACAAACTTCACTAAAACATTTCCAAGATATGGAACTTCCTTTATTCATGTTAATGTGTTATATATGTTATTACATTTATTCATTAGTATCCTTATAACAACGATTCAATATCCTATTCAAATGCAAATAATGTCGATTATTAATATTTAACAGCTGTTGTAATGTAAATAAAGTTCATATTCCTCCATTTTGCCGACTAATTGAACATAGTGAATCCTTTGGTTTTTTAAAATATCTTAAATTAAATAGTGAATAACTTTATAACGGTGAGCACAGTTTTAAAGTTTAGAAATAGCTATTGTTGGTACTTCGGCTATTCTTTCTATTCCTTCTATAATTATTATTAATACTATAAATTTAAGGATAATTTAGTTTACATTGATACATAATACTTTGGTTGCCGTTTGACTAAAAATAAATTCGATTGAATATTCAAAGTCGAATAATAAAAGAGTTAGATAAAATTAGTTTTCTTTAGTCATTACAATTTTCTTTAAGATTTTCTTGTAATTCCATTGTTGTTTTTCATTTTCATCTTTTCGAAGTTGTTTTTTATTCATATTTATTCTTAGAACGTTTCTCAAAAGCATCAAATATTTGCAAAGATGGTTCATTTTTCTATTCCCTCATTACTTCTTTATTGATAACACCTCTAGCATTACTTTACATATTAAAAATAGGCCCTTGTTATGTATATTTATTTCCCTCCCACCCCAAAACCAGTAATTTTTATTACGTTTAAAATCCAATTGAAATACTAATTAATAACACCAACTTGTGGAATTTCCAAAGGTATTTATCTTTTTTCAGATAAAAATGTACTCCAACTTTCTTTTAAAATCCTTTTGAGAAGTAATTAATCTGCAGGAGATTACCTGAAAGTACAACCATCAGCTGTGTGTGTTTGGGGGTGGTTAGGGGTTTTTGGGGGTATATCCTTGGAAACTAAACACACTGAACTAATTTGAATTTGCAGTGCTGTTGTATTTCACTTTCATCAACAAGCTTGTAAATTTTCAAAGTTTCTTTTTTCATCTTTCATGATATGCTTTATTACCTTTTTTAATTTTGATAAGGATAATGTTGATAATAAATAATTAACACACAATGTAAGACCAAAGCTTGAACAGTTTTTAACCTAAAATGGCATCACTTTGCCAAGAAAACTTTAAAGTATTTAGATGCAAAAGTATTTCAAGTATTGTTAAAAGTCTACTGATGCATCCCAATTCACATACATCGTCTTGAGGATCGGATTCGCACACCGGCTTGGATGAAACAGCAATGAACAATAAAACCCTACGGTCGCCAAACAAACGCATTAACACTTATACACGCACGCCATTACTTCGGTGCCATTTAGCGGCGAATTGCGAGCTTGTGAAAATTGGCGTGGCCGTCGCGACATAAAAGAAACGAGAAGTCTCACACCAAGGCCGTTACATTCCTTTTGTGCTTCACGACTTTTTTCACGCCACGAATATAATTTTCCGCATTATAGTGGTTCGATCGGAATGTGAGATAAATTCACGTATCACGATGATTCAATGTAAATGTCACGGTAATGTTACCGATTCTCTTCTTTTTTTAGGTTTTAAAAATGTTGAATCCAAACTAAACAAAAAAGTGTTTAGGTCATTTTGTAAAAAGTGGCAAAGATACATAACTGAGAATATAAGGTTTAAATATACAAGGCAATAGCTTTAAAGTGATGTTTGTTCATTTGCTTGCAATTGTACATATTTATAATTTATTACATATTTTAGTATTACATGCATTTTACTCTTTATTTATTTGTTTTTGTTCATATTTTAACTGCTGTTGTTTGTTGTAGCATATTAAAGCTTGCTGCTAAGACAAATAAGCTGCAAATTCGTAAATTTGCCCACGTCCAAGATTACTGAATAAGTGCCTGCCCTAAACCTACTACGTGTTACATACTTTTAAATAATATACAATTATACGTACAACTACCGTGGTCCTTACCGACAAGCCTTGTCAATCATGGCAAGGACACGCATTTGAAACACTTAAAATATATAAATAAATTCAGTAATGATGTTCCATATTCGATATTATTGTTATCTGACCTCTCATATGTAGCACCTCATCTTGCAACCGAATATAAGATTGAAGAAGCAAAAATAAGTACACTATTAATAAAATAATTTGATAGTAAATTTTCAACTTAAAGAACTGAAGGGAGTCGGAATATTACAATCAAATATTATTGAATGGGGAGGTTGTGACTGTTTCAATAAAAGTTAAATCTGACATGTGGATTCTGTGGTCTTAGAATCTTCGATTATATATCTAAAAGTTCTTTTGAACTTTATTACTTCTTTATAAATGTATGTTGTAATTTATTTACATGGTTAAAATAGGCAAATCTTCAATTATATTCAAGTGTCTTATTTCGTAGCCTTAAGCGGCCGGTATCATTACTAAAAACTAAAGCTTCCGGTAACGTCCGCGTCAAGGTGTTATTTACAATATTTATACCACCAAATATGATATTGTAAATGATATTGTGATGTTTATATTGTAAATAACACTCTTGATGAGGCCGTAACCAGAAGATTTAGTTTTTGATGTATAGAATTAGTTGAAACCAAAAAATATATTATTTACATGAAAGACGGCCCAACTTTACAGACTTTTCATCTCTCCAGCCGGTCCATAAAAATAAAAAAAGTATAAAAAATAAGCTAATACTACAGATAACTAAGTTAATTGTGCTAATACATATAAATAAGTACAATAGAGTTAACAAAATAACCTAATAAATAACAAACAAACTGCTGAATAATAATGAACAAAAAGAACATTCAAAATAAACCTAAAAATGTTATTGGCAATACAACTATGCATAAAAATAAGTGTAAAATTAATTACTTCATTTTGAAAAGAAAAGTAAAATTGGATACATTACATCACATATAAAAAGAGATGTAACTATAAACTTTCTACAAATATAATATTCTACAATCCTTCTCGTCACGGTACTCAAGGTCATAAGCTGCCTGCCACCTGGACCTACTCCACATCTGGCGTGGAGGATTACGTCAGTTTTTGTGTCCCTAAGCCTCGGTGACACTGATATACTTTGCTGCCAGGAGTTAGTCTGACAGCTCACAAAGTGTACGTCATCACGCCAACATTCACAAAATAAGGAATTCGATCCACTTTGAAAACATGAGATTAATTTTATCTTCTTAATACCAGGTAGTGTTTGAGTGATGATGAGCAAATATCCACGCCTGTCTAAACGATTACAAGCGATGTCTATCTATCACTTTCGAGGTTTTAAACGTGCTATTTCAAAACTACCGTTTTCAGATTTGTTCGGTAACTGCAATTAAACAATTATAATTTTGAACCAAAATATGGTTTTCAAATGCATGTTGTTTAGGGGAGTTAAAATTCTAAATGTGTTTTGAATCTCTTTTAGCGACTGTGTTCCTCCAAATTTTATTCGTTTGGAAGGCTGATTTCCAAAACATTCCATAAAGAGTAGATACAAGTTTCTATATAGTGATTCAATCGGTCATTCTCAACCTCACAGTGTATGACGTGATGCTTTTCCAGGGCCTTCACTCAAAGTTCAAGGTCAATAACAATACAATGGAACTCACATCATCCTTGTCTTTCCTAGTACAAGCTGATTCTGCTTATTAGTTTTCACCTTACTGAGAAAACATTCAGACTTATCAACCAGAGATAATAGCCAATGTGCAGTGGTCCCACACATCCTCTGCCCTGTCATATAACAGATATACATGTATGTCATATACAGATGTACATTAAATTATTATACACTATTAAAAATCATGTTTTATGTTCTCTTACTGTTGTTTTTGGAATGAGCGTTTCCCTCCTGGATTACCCTGATGTGTGAACTTCGTCAATAACAGATTTTCTTATTTGACGTTTACTAAAATATGATTTAATCATGCACATTTAACATGTTTAGGCTGCATTGAGCTTAAAGTCATTAAAACACTCTGGATTGGCAAAATACTGAATATCACATATTTCTATCCCATACAATAGACGTTGTAGCATAGACTAATAATACGCAGTCCCTACACTTCCGTCCGAGCACTGTGGAGACACCAATGACTACAAATACACTGTATTTGTATTTGTAGTCATTGGGAGACACCGCGATGCTAGCGCTCCAAGTAGCCGGACCGCACAACTACACCATATTAGCCTACCGTTATATTGCATTGTTTGTTGCAAAGAAGTAGAATCTATATTTATAAAAGAGGATGTTTGTGTATATATATATATATATATATATACACAATATATATATATTGAATATATATATATATATATATATATACAATATATATATATATACACAATATATATATATATATGTGTGTGTGTGTGTGTGTGTGTGTGTGTGTGTGTGTGTGTGTGTGTGTGTGTGTGTGTGTGTGTGTGTGTGTGTGTGTGTGTGTGTGTGTGTGTGTGTGTGTGTGTGTGTGTGTGTGTGTGTGTGTGTGTGTGTGTGTGTGTGTGTGTGTGTGTGTGTGTGTGTGTGTGTGTGTGTGTGTGTGTGTGTGTGTGTGTGTGTGTGTGTGTGTGTGTGTGTGTGTGTGTGTGTGTGTGTGTGTGTGTGTGTGTGTGTGTGTGTGTGTGTGTGTGTGTGTGTGTGTGTGTGTGTGTGTGTGTGTGTGTGTGTGTGTGTGTGTGTGTGTGTGTGTGTGTGTGTGTGTGTGTGTGTGTGTGTGTGTGTGTGTGTGTGTGTGTGTGTGTGTGTGTGTGTGTGTGTGTGTGTGTGTGTGTGTGTGTTTGAAGTTTATGCGCTGCCAAACCATCCAACCGATCGCCATGAAACTTTAGGATGTTGTCCTGTATACTCCCGAGATGGTTTCTGTGAAGTTTGATACAGATCCGTCAACAGGGTCCCACCCCACGGGCTCTTAAAGATCCCATGTTATTCAAATGGAGAATCTGAATTGTTTAAAAAAAACATATGACTGTGTGGTTTAATGTAGTTTCACATGCCATAAGCAGATTGAAGTTCTCACAACAACAGTACTGTATATGTTTTGATTTATTGTAGTTCTACATTTCACCTTGAGAGTGTAGCATGGTTTTTTTCTATAATTCTTTTTATTGCTTTATTTTGATATGTCAATGAAAAATGAAAGGCGAGACAACGTCCGCCGGGTTCAGCTAGTAATAACTATATAGGAAAAGTACTATTACAGATTATAGACATATAAGTTTATTGACCATTTACTAATAACAAGCTGTGGATGTAAAAAATACAGAAATATGCACTGCTCTGCTTCCGCCGCTAATAACACTAGCGTTGTGGTTGCTGCCAATTTTAGCGGAGTATCAAGACTGTATGTTATAAGACTGTGGTTGTAGAATCTTCAATGGTGTGTTACATAAAGAAAATAGTAATATGCCCACTTTTGATTCCACCCACTATTGTATCTAGACAACACGCATAAATATGACACCCTCAGGGCACACACAACTCCTAATAGAGTCATAAGGAAGCGATGGTGGGGAAGTTATTAAATGACGAGGGGAGGGGGTGAGTCGTAAATGATGAGGAGATATGGGCAACAAGAAATTACGTTAACACACATAGGAAAGGAGCTTATGAGGAAATTTCCCCATATTGTTTATAAAATAGTTCACTTTTACTAAAAACATTATTTTAGAAGTAACTTTATATATTCCGTGGCAATAACATTCTACTAACCCACCTTGTGTGGAGGCGAATCATGTGGAATGAACAAGACTCCTTGGGTAAGGGGAGGGAAATCAAATACATAAAGGAGAAGAGAGAGTAGAGGAATATTTTACAATAAAGATGTAAAGTGGTGAGACTCTTATGAGTACCCAACCAGTTCAACACATTATATCAGACCATAAAACAAAAGACAGCTGCCATAAATCTGCTCGACAAGTTCCAGGCCATAATCTCGTGACCTTGTTAGAGGCTGTCCATAAACAATACGACGTGCACGATAGCCTATCAGAGGCACCTTCATATTTTTGATGATTTTATCACATAAGGTGTCATCAAAAATCTTGTTTTGGCAGTGGAAAGTTTTTACTTGTTCAGTCCACATGTGGTAAAGATCAAGATATGCTGATGGACTGGGCCGTTGTTTTCATATTTTTTTCTATAGAGATCTCACTCACTTGTAAAGGTGGAATGTGGATGTTTTTATTCCTTTGAAAGATATTCTGTATTTTATTTTCACTTTAGGCCGAAGTAAAAAAAGATGGGAAATATTTAAACTTGGGTGTTTTTTTCTCACTTTTAAATGTCACACAATTTAGATTAATACTTTTGTAGTCCCGACCCCATAACAGCTAGATCATAGAATGTAAGCAATTCATATTCATTACACGTAAGAAAAATAACACTGACTATACCACTGAAATACATCACGAATCTGTGCAACCACCTAATGGATTTATATGGAATTTGGAGAAAAGTCAACTTCAATAACAAAGGATTTGTCGAGATTTCATTCTTAAGGGTAGAAGCATTTCCTCAAAGGCCCCCTTTTCTCATAAGAATAACATTTGTTTTAGTTTATTTGCATAATTTATTTCAGACATCTCATGGATAAAAAGATAAACTTGACACAAATCTGTTTTTATGTAGAAATTTAGAAATTGTTATTTAGACAACTTCAAAAGGAATGAAACAATTGTTTATAAATAGGATTAATTTATAATATATTTTAAAACATGGCACTGTTGTCAGGTAGCAAGGCACAAGCAGTGAACTGTTGTAAATAAGTTTAATATGATAACTTTACGCGATTAGTAAAAATTCTTAAAAATAATTATTACTGTTGGCATGTTTAGCCTATATAAAAAGTTTAAACCGTGGCTTTTGACGTTTCCTTCCCGTAGCAAAGCTTGGACAGTCAGTCCGTATAATGTATTACGATGAAAACGTTAGTTGAAGTGGAGGTTCACAAATTTAATTTGTTTCGTTAAAAAATCGTGATTTCTTCGAGCATGAAAATGCTAGATAGGTTTGCTTGATTGGTGATGGTTTTTTTACTGTATCTCTACTAATATAGATTTTAAGTCCTGTTTTATATTGATCAGCATAATCGAGACAACATTCAGTAAACAAGGGTAGTAACAGTGTAAGTAATTTAGTCATATACGAGTATAAACAACCCCAAACAACAAACGTAAAACAATAAATAGAGAAGTAAAATGAAAAGAGATTAATGATAAATATAATTTTAATTTGTGATCTTACAATAACGTTATTAGTTTTTCGGAATGATAACACTGCAATCTCACGAGAAGTTTTCAAGTAGACATTTACGCATGACCTCAAGACCCTGTCGATTCAGATGAACCATGTCATATCGCGGAGGACTACTTTTGTAATATTTTTCGAACAAATTCTTTTTACTCTGGAGTGGAGAGGGGATTACATACCGAGGACTGATATCTGCTATTTTTATTCTGTCTCCATCCTTCAGCTTGTGAATGTAGTGATTGTACTTGTCCAACATGGTGAAGTGTTCGATGCTGTTTCTCCTCTCCAGCCTGGGAATGGGTGGGAGGGTGAGCAGAATAATGTTGCCCACCGTCTCCTGGAGAGTCCTGACCAGATCTGACAACTCCTGGCAAATGGTTGTTACGTCCTTATTCCTTAAGAAGTCATTGGTACCAATCATTAATATTATTTTCTCAGATATGGGATAAAACTTTTCCTTCACTCTTTTGTGCAAGTCAGATATGGTCTGGCCGCTGACACAGATGCCTATACTGCCACAAGAATGACGTTTCAGCTCTCTCTTCAACCCGAGAAGCTGTTCACCAAACCGGCAAAACTGACTGTCACCGACCATTTGGTATCCAAAGAGCTCGGGCTCAATTTTGAATTTATTTTGAGGCTTCTCGGAAGACTGTCTAGCTTCCAAAGAGGGTGTACTTGTTTTAAGTGAAGGAGACTTAGAACATGTTACATTAAATGAGGATACAATTTTACTGTCTGTTAGAAGTCGAGAAGATCTCAATTTGCACCTTTTTCTCACTTTTGAAAATCGTTTACAAGTACCGTTTTTTAATTTCACTTTAGTCTGATGTAGTGGAAGACGGGAAGATTTTAATTTGGATGTTTTTATTCCTTTTGAAGATAGTCTGAAAGGTTTGGTTTTTATTTTCACTTTAGGCCGAAGTAAAAGAAGGTGGGAAATATTTAATTTGGTTGTTTTTCTCACTTTCAAATGTCGCCTGCAAATACTATTTTTGAATTTAACTTTGGGTTTTCGTAATATCAGACGGGATGTTTTTAATTTGGATGTTTTTATTACTTTTGAAGATTGCCTACCAGCTCCATTTAGTAATGTAACTTTAGGCTGAAGTAATAGAGGACGAGAAGATTTCAATTTTGACGTTTTCCCCATTTTTAAAGATCTTCTGCAAGTACAGATTTTAAATGTCACCTTAGTCTTAATTAATTGGGACGTTGTTATCGTTTTCACATAGAGATTTGCCTTTTCATTAACATTAGCTACTGTAACTTGTACAGATAGCTTTGACATGTTACAGCTTTGGATTTCAGGCGACGCAGGACTTTTTTCTTCATTATTTGATATGGGTGACAACATAGGATATTGTAAATTTGAATCACTCATATTTTGCAATTGCTGGCAAATTGAACAAAAATATTTTCGGGGATAAAAATGATTGATTTTTTGAAACGGTACCTTTTGAATGTTTATTCCTGGTTTATATGTATTAAATTTCCTCTTTTGTATGTAATCTGTATAAATAAAATTATATATTTGCCTGGCTGTAGCTGTCCTCGTACCTAAATAAACACAATCAATTAACAATATTGTTTTATAAATGAACGTATGTACTGTATTTTTGAAATAAATATTAAGAATACACAGTTAATATACATTAAAATAAATATCTATGAAGCTTTATGTACCCCTTTATTACCCAACATATGAGAATAATTGCATTTTACTAATATCGTACGCACAATCGTGCACATGTGTGAAAATGTCATTTTAAAATTCGCCATTACAGCTTCATAGTGCTCGAAATAAGCAGGTAAACTTTTTGCTTTTGACATAGCTTGACAGTTTCCATAGTACTGAACTAATGTTCTTTAATGCTTAGAGAATGGGGTTTTGTTAACTGCCAGAAATTGGCCTCCAACAAGGAAAACCAATAATGAGTTAAGTTATGATATAACAGTGGTTACTTTTGTATATAGAATAAATGTTGGACTAAATGGCCATTTCAGAATTTTTTAAAATTTGTTATAGGCTATTCAATGAGTGTAATAAAAATGTATAGCAAAGTGAAATATATGTATAACTGGGCCTACTACATTACTTCATTAGTACTAAACACAGGCAAAGTTTTGCTATTCTCATCATATACCCTTACTTTTACACAATATTAAGTACACTATTTTGTATACAAACTTTAAAATACACTGTTTTGTATAAATGTATTTAACAGGATAGTACATAAAATGAGTAAAAAATGCCGTGGTATTTTATAAAAAAATGAGCATGTTTTTAAAAGGTGCTAGTCTAAGGCCGGCGCACACTTGATGCGACGTTTTGACTCGTCACAAAATAAAATGTCGCGGGACGACATAGAAGTTCGTTTCTCCATTGTGGTAAATAGGAATGGCACACACTGTCACGAGTCAATCGGAGACGTTCCGTGACAGAACGGCGCATCTCTTCAGATAGGATTGCCACACACTACCTGCAACATTGTCGTGAGTCATCCGGAGACGTGACAGAACGGCGCATCTCTTCAGATAGGATTGCCACACACTACCTGCAACATTGTCGTGAGTCATCCGGAGACGTGACAGAACGGCGCATCTCTTCAGATAGGATTGCCACACACTACCTGCAACATTGTCGTGAGTCATCCGGAGACGTTCCGTGACAGAACGGCGCATCTCTTCAGATAGGATTGCCACACACTACCTGCAACATTGTCGTGAGTCATCCGGAGACGTTGCGACAGAACGGCGCATCTCTTCAGATAGGATTGCCACACACTACCTGCAACATTGTCGTGAGTCATCCGGAGACGTTCCGTGACAGAACGGCGCATCTCTTCAGATAGGATTGCCACACACTACCTGCAACATTGTCGTGAGTCATCCGGAGACGTTGCGACAGAACGGCGCATCTCTTCAGATAGGATTGCCACACACTACCTGCAACATTGTCGTGAGTCATCCGGAGACGTTCCGTGACAGAACGGCGCATCTCTTCAGATAGGATTGCCACACACTACCTGCAACATTGTCGTGAGTCATCCGGAGACGTTCCGTGACAGAACGGCGCATCTCTTCAGATAGGATTGCCACACACTACCTGCAACATTGTCGTGACTCATCCGGAGACGTTCCGTGACAGAACGGCGCATCTCTTCAGATAGGATTGCCACACACTACCTGCAACATTGTCGTGAGTCATCCGGAGACGTGACAGAACGGCGCATCTCTTCAGATAGGATTGCCACACACTACCTGCAACATTGTCGTGAGTCATCCGGAGACGTTGCGACAGAACGGCGTGTCATTTCCAATAGTTTAAGTCGTTAATCAAAACTCCAAGCAATTAAGTCAATCAGCGCATGCGCATGCCACTATAAGTTAATTTTAGTTGAATTTGTTATTTTTTTAAACATAATATTGTTTTAGCACGATAATTATACACATTAATAATTGTAATTAATCTTTGGATCAATGCTTACGTCAGAATGAAAATTAAGTTTAGTATTATATTTACATCTTAGAAATGTTAACACAAATAGCCCAAATTTGTTTTACATCTTAACAAATGTTTATATTTTAATTTACATCTTTCTTAACTTAGTTTTTGTTTCACGGCAATTTTTAATTATTTATTATTGATTATTTTAACTAGACGTTTAAGATTTACATCTTCTTTACCTTTTATAAATTAAAAACAATTTGCAATTGATATAATAATAAAAACGTGTTGTGTCTTTCTCTTCTCCAGGTTTATGACGCCTTCCTAATTACTTCTTACCTCTTAGTTCTTCCAGAATACCAGAAATATTTCCACTTTAAGTATTCGGATGAGCCCAATAGTCTTGGGCTGGGTTTTTGCTTATTAACTGGACAAACTGCCATGACAGTGTTCTTTTCAATCTATTTGTTTTGCGTGAAGATGTCTTCTTGTAGAACTCTCATATACAATTCTTAAAACACATTGTTGAATGTGCTAAATCATAGCAGAAGGTGAACTACTGAGTTGTTTTGTCACGACAAAATGCATATGGGAGAAAGTAAAATGTGTCAACTAAAATATAAAATCGTACAACAAAATTGTACATATAACTATGTGCTAAAATATCGAAGATGTAATTTATAACGAAAATATTTATGCAATAAAATGTTTATTAATTTTAATGATTTGGATATAACCCCTGATTACATTATTTCTGTGTGCTTATAAAATCAATGGTATAACTATCATGTTAAACCCCATTTGTGATAAAAAAAATAACAAGAACAAAAAAAATGAAATTATCGTATAGTGGTAATACAATTCTCTTAATTACTTGGTTTTATTGACTCACGACATAAATTGGAAATGGCAAACCATTCCTTCGCGCAACGTCTCCGAGTGTCTCGCAACAATGTCGCAGGCAGAGTGTGCGGCACTCCTGCTTACCACAACGGAGAAACTAACGTCTACGTCGTCACGCGACATTTTGTTTTGTCGCGAGTCAAAAAATCGCATCCATTGCGGGGGGACTCAGAATAAAGGGGTGAATAAAGGGATCCAGAAGAAATATGCTTACCGTTTCTTAATTTAGGTTGTCACAAAATGGTTCAATCACTTCCTAAATTTCGACATTTTGCTAAGTTTAAATAAAACTCTTCTTTAAAAAGATCTTTTGTATCCTCTCACGTCAGATTCAAAGTGTTCGATGTACACGAGGATTGTAACCTGTGAACAGAAAAATAATTGTATCACAGATGAAGGAGGTTATTACAACAATAATATCTGTGTTTTCTAGTAACTATTAAAATGTTATAATGTTATAAAATTAAAACTATTTGTGACTCACGAAGAATCGCAATGAGCTTCATGGAAGAGGGAAATTATCAGTGAAGCATAATTCACTTAAACGTGTTTTTACAGATCCGAGCACAATCTTTTTATCTTGTGAATCAATCTGTCTAAGGAGCTTCCTGTTTGCCTGAACTCTAAAACAAAAGTCTCCCAAACTTTATTTCATTTTGTCTCTTTCACTACAAGCCTTTTCATTCAATATATATGTAACTTTCTTCGTCAATTTATGGTTCCTCTTCGACTGTACGTTATGCTTTTCTGTGATGTTTTTGTATTTTTGTTTTGTATTTTAGTACGTTGACTGACTGTGGTCTGAGTATTTGCGCCCATGACGTGTTACTTGCGCACGACCCTTCTTACCTAAGGTCCGGAGTGTGTTAGGTGCGTATATGAGGGTCCACCCTGACCTGCCGGCGGTCCTGTATAATACACTGACCTTAAATCTACTGCTCAATGTTGAGTGCACACCCCACATTAAATTTAAACATTTGTTGATTGAAAATGAAGTTAAAAATGTACATAATGATTGAAAAGGTAAAGCTTTTAAAATGAAATTTTAGTTTCTGTAATAGTTCCATGGCGGTCGGTCAGGGTGGACCCTTCGGGCCACTGGTAGAAGGGTTGTGCGCAATAACGCGCGTTTAACTCTCTGGTCAAGTAATACGTGCGCAAGTAACACTGAACCATTTCGCTACGCTATTTAGTTATTATCATATATTTTCTAAACTTACTTGCGAATCCGTCGTGTTTACCTTTCACTTGTTCAGCTACTTGGGGAAAAAGTGTTTTGGAGATTGTAGGCGATAGGTTCTATGGTCGATTCTCTTAAATACTGACATAGGGTCCGCTCAGTGGTTGCTATCGACGTGGAAACTAAAGAGAAGTCTTAAAGGGTGTCCGTGTTGGGAGAGTCCGGATGTTGCTTAGGGAAGAGTATCAGGCTTGTCATTTGCTGAAAAAAATCAGTCCAATACTCCAATAATAAGTGGTTCGGAATCCACGTAAGGCTGTAGGTCCTTTAAATGCCCTGGCTATTGAATTAATGATAAATGGCTCTTTTTACGGAACAGTCGGCCTTAGATAGGAACAAGACTGCACAAATCATTTACACTCATACACTCATTCATGTTATCATTTATATTCGCCTTAAAATACGCACAAGGCTTTATCGGCGACTCTTATTTGAAAAATACAACAAAATTATCGTAATTGTAAATACTCTCATTGTAAATATATGTACATAATGCATGTCTACAAACTATAATGATCTTATTTCACTATCCAAAGAATCACATTCACAAATGCATTGTTGATGATAACCCCCTCTTGGCTACCTAAATATTTACAAACAATGCACATCTGTTTTTTATTGTTATTAACTTTAATACTAAAACTACCTGAATTATGCCTTGCGGTTTTTATAATAATGTGTACACTGTTTGTTACGCCGAAAAATACGGTTTGCCTCCCACCACCCCTACAACGTCAACTTGTCTACTTCAACCTCTCCACACTTTCTTGCCGTTCAATCAATGGATTCATTCATCATCGCAGAGAACAATGAAGGTGAAAGATCACACTACCTTGTACAAGCCTCCAGGTGTTTCTATCCTCATATATCTTCACAAAGTTCGATGTCTCCATAAATGTTGATCATTTGCTTATGATATTTTCATTTATGTACTTACACATCTGCTGAAAAGTGTCAAATTGTATTGTTATTAGTACATTTACTATCGTAGACGGTTTCTTCTATTAACCTCCATGAGTCAAGAGTCAATGCTTTGCCGCGTCTGTTGGCAGATCTACTAGTAAATGTAAGGATACTTTATAAGCTTGAAACCCCTTAATTTTCCATTCGTCTCTCTCCTTACTTCACTGTGTATCGTCATATACAATTCTAATGTATAATAAATGTGCAAATTACTTATTTTTGTTCTCTATGATCGGGATCTTTAAACTAAGTAAATAAGTTCTCGTGAAGCACGCCTATGGATTGCGCCTGATATGGTACTATGGTAGATGTTATACCAAACACATATGCTGAGGTGACTAGAAACTGCATAAATACCGAAAGGAGAATGAGTCTAAGACAGTTTACCGTTGATTTCATGTATGAAGTTGTAAATAATATACTATCAAGCGTTTTACTATTTGTTCATGGCTAATTTATTTATTTGCAACGTGGAACAGTGACATTACTTTCGGCCCTTATGGCTAGTTATAAGCTGTATTTCTAAGTTCACAATTATGTAAAGATATTCCTAGTAATATAGTATTTTTATTGTAATAATCTTTTTTAACCTAAATACTGTTTTACAAAGGCCTCGTGTTATACCTACTTTTGGTTGAACCAAAAAATCATAAGGAATAGCACTTATATTATTTATTTAAAATATTACCATGGCTTTTAGAAACATACTTACTTATTTATGTATTTTATGTGTGACTTGCCGAATATCCTTATAATATGCACAATTGTCCAGCTTTGCACTAGAACACACTCAATGACTTATCCATTCTAAACTTATAACCTCACTACATGAAAACAAAACAAAATTTACAACTGCCATCTGAAAACAGCTGTCTACTTTTGTTTATATATTAGATCAGTAAAATAGAAACAGGGTTGGTTTGATTAGTATACCTAACTACTGGTAACTAAATCTACCAGTCATATGGACGCTTTCAGATAAACCGTAAGCAAGCTATTTCCCACTTATCAGCTCGATTTGTAACTACGGGAATTAAAAAAAGTATTTTTGTGTTTATTTGTTTTTCCGGTCAGCTACCATTCCGCCCGTATGACATCATGCGATATGCGTATGATAAAAATCGTCTTTTATTATATGTACAGTGATTTCAACTAGCGTCGCTCGTTGGGGGCATTCCATAATCACAATTGGGCCAGAGAGTAAGCGACGTGTGTGTTATATTTGGCGCATATAGAAGTTTCAGCAGCAGAGGGGAATTGTACACCGCTCAGCTGCAATCCATCACGGGTATGACTAACGTCCGTCTTCAAGTGTTCAACTTCCGGAAAGTTTTTAGTTGAACAAATAACTGTAAGAACTGTATAAGTTTTTTAAATTGCTATTTATGGTTCACATTATTATTCATTGTGTTATTGTTTATATTAATTGTTATTTGAATACTAAATAATGATTTAATTTAATCCATTAAAGCTTTATTTAATCCTTTTACCGTTTTATTTTCAATTGAATTAATGATAAATGGCTCTTTTTACGGAACAGTCGGCCTTAGATAGGAACAAGACTATACAAATCATTTACACTCATACACTCATTCATGTATACTCATTCATACACTCAAATATAGTCATAGTAATCAACCCAACCAATGATTACTGCTGCTAACGACGGCTACGTCCTAAGGCGTAGCCGTCGTTAGCCTGCTAAGGCGGGCCTTTTACCGCACTGCGTAGTTGCTATGACAATTTTTAAATGGAATAACACAATTAGGAAGAGTAGTTCTCTATCTCACTTCAACCAATTATTACATATCTCTCGCACAGGTGCTTCAAGTAGATCACGTTCTACGCCGCCTATTTATAGTTAATTGACGAGCACAAAATATGGTTACCAAAATAACTAGCTTATGAATTGTTGGAAAGATTGGCTGTTTAGGCTGGTTTAGTTCTCATAGTCCTCAGATTATGGCTGATAATGCGGCTATCATATTCACTTTTAAAACTGAAAAGAAGCAATAAGTTAAAAATGCAAAGTGATTATTTCATAATGAGTTATATACGACAAAATAATGCTAAACTAGTGGATATAAAAACATAAAAAGCCATAATAAATTGTTCGTCAGAGGCTGTCTGCAGATCATGTGCGTCGCGTGCATTTAGTACTCACTATAGAGCACGACTTATAGAGCTGCATCATTAGGACGCCCATACACTCCGTAGGGGCTATAAACAGCGTACTCTATGGCGGGTTGCTACAGAGTAAGATGTCCACCGAGTCTCTAAACTCTTTACATACGACCTCTGTTATGTCCGTAGAAACCATCAGGCCGGGCCTATAACATACATTAGCATACTAAGTGCTCTTTGTGGGTGGTTAGTGCTGTTCTCCACACTCCAAATAATGATCTCTGTTTATATAAATAACTGTTCGGACAAAAGGACAAACCTATTACTGACCAACTGGGCTACATTTCAATTTTAGATTATTTCACAGTGTAAAATTCGTCTAATGTCGTTTAACTTTTTATTATTTGGGGAATATTTGTGTAAAACTTAGTAAAAGCATTCTTCAATTCGGGATTTGTTCATTGTAATTTCTTGGTATTATTAACTTTCTACTAACCTTTCAAATATATCACATTTATAAGTTTCTTTTGTTATATAAAATCCTAAATCTTCGTTTCAAAGAAGGTGTAAAGCCCTTATTTGCTGCATGATTTGAAAAACAAATGAATGTATATCAGCCCAGTCACACATATCAAATCTACTAATGAACCTCCCAACTGCCTTGACACAGGCTCAACACACAATACACATATGATATGAACCTACCAAGACTCAACAATAGAAGACTCCCCCAGCCCTTACACACAGAACACATCTAGTAATGAACCTCCCAGCCTCCTAGACACAGGCTCAACACACATTACACATATTATATGAACCTACCAAGACTCAACAATAGAAGACTCCCCCAGCCCTTACACACAGAACACATCTAGTAATGAACCTCCCAGCCTCCTAGACACAGGCTCAACACACAATACACATGTCATATGAACCTACCAAGACTCAACAATAGAAGACTCCCCCAGCCCTTACACACAGAACACAGCTACTAATGAACCTGCCAGCCTCTTGACACGGGCTCAACACACATTACACATATTATATGAACCTACCAAGACTCAACAATAGAAGACTCCCCCAGCCCTTACACACAGAACACAGCTACTAATGAACCTCCCAGCCTCCTTGACACAGGCTCAACACACAATACACATATGATATGAACCTACCAAGACTCAACAATAGAAGACTCCCCCAGCCCTTACACACAGAACACAGCTACTAATGAACCTCTCAGCCTCCTTGACACAGGCTCAACACACAATACACATGTTATTGAACCTACCAAGACTCAACAATAGAAGACTCCCCCAGCCCTTACACACAGAACACATCTACTAATGAACCTGCCGGCCTCTTGACACAGGCTCAACACACAATACACATGTCATATTAACCTATCAAGACTCAACAATAGAAGACTCTCATAGCCCTTACAAATAGAACACATCTACTAATGAACCTCCCAGCTTCCTTTTTTTTTTCTTTTTTTTATAAAGGAGAGGCCGATCTCCTCCTTTACCTTACTCTGACCATTCCCCATAGACCATTGATCTGTGCGAGGAACTTAATCAGTCAGAGTAAGGGGGCGAACCTCTCTAACCCAAGCTCAAAGTCCTGACGCCTTAGACCACTCGGCCACCGGCTCGCCCAATATACAATACACATGTCATATGAACCTACCAAGACTCAACCATAGAAGATTCTGATAGCCCCTTTACACACAGAATACATATACTAATGAACCTCCCAGTTTCCTAGACACATAAAATTCTAATCCTAATATAAACATGATTTTTCAGGGGTCAATAATTCAGATACCCTCAAAATTACTTTATTTTCATCTTTAACCCTAATTTATTTAACGCCAGAAAAGATTGGATTCCAATTCAAGAATTCATTGTTGGATTCTAATTCTAGATTTCTTCTTCCAATTTTGAGATATAATACGACATATTGTAATACGTTAGTAATAGTTCTAAAGAAGAAAGAAATTACTGGCGACGTAATACAATTACGAGTACGCACTGTAACGACACTAAAGGGTCATTGAACGTTAGCTACCGTAATTACTTCTAAATTTAGCACTGAATCAATCAGTAATCAACCAAGAGATAAATAAATATGAATTGTCGAAGTTCGTTAGGACAGTCGCAGTGTTAGGTGGGAGAGAAACTTTCTCTTGATTCAGTTAAGAACAGCAGCCAGCGACTTTCTAACCGAGCGATCAACAGGTCAAAGGTTATATGTGTTCAGTTCGAACAAGTCAATGTAGTTGTTGGAGCATGTCTTTGGAAACAGGCCAAGGGTTGTTTAGTCTTCTAACATTTACGTTATTTGACTTATGACATTTTAACTATTTCGGTTTCAATTATGTTGATAAACTTTTTTGTTCAATATTTGTATCTATAAAAACCATAAAAATACCCAGGCAGTTCTCAAATACGCATAAATCATAGTGAGATTCATAATAATACCACATATGTTTATTATTTGTCTTTAAATATAGCCTATTCTAAACAGGGCCAACAGGCTAAGGCACAGGTGTTTTTGGCGTTGTTACTATGTAAAACTAGGCCTCAGTACGTGGATACACCCACTAGATGAGTCTAGTTACGGAATATTCACAGCTCTAACTGTTGAATGTTTTCCAAAGATAAGATTTAATATGACTCTGAACCTCTAACAAATTGGTTCTTATCACGCTGCTACGTAACCTCATAGTAGCACGATGGATGAGTATTCTTCGATGAAAACAATTAAATTATATTATTGACTTACAATTGGATTCTATGAAATCAAGGGGATGAATGTTTGGATTATTATTCCTTACTGCCTGAAGAAGTGCAATGTCATACATAATATAGCTGTTAAGTTAGATCATAAAATGTAAAATATTGGAAATTTGGACAAAGTAAGTAAAACATTTGCTATTAATACAATTAATACATTGTTTATTTTTCCGCGCATACTTAGTAATAATAATCAACTGTGTATTGAGTTTTAAGTTTCTACTTTATACCACGTCAAAAGAGTGCTACTCTGAAATATTATTCGTGAGCTTAATCGGCCGGCGTCATTACTAAGAACTAACCATCCGGTATCGGCCACGTTCAGTTGTTATTTACGACATTTACATCACCATGTATATGCGTATTATGTATGAAATTTTTAGTTATAAATTGCTCAAAAATACTTGTTTAAAATAATAAAACTATAAAGATGTTGTAAAATGCAATTACAAATCTACCAAGACCTTCTTTACTAAAATCCTTTCATAAACAATGAAGGAACGGGTAGCCTACTTTACTTTTAGTAGACATGCTCATCGGCTGTCAGAAAGATTGTGTTAGGCGAGATATTAATGGGTTCCCTCTAATAAATAGACGAGAATCATGTCTTTACTCGTTAAAAAAAATGGATTAAGTTAGTTCGCAACATTACTTGTGGTAACTGTATGAGCACTGACTAGGTCACGTGATTGCGGGCCAATCACAAGACGTGCGTGCCGCCCTCCGATGGAGTAGACATGAAACACGATTTGAACTTCATTTACCGAACCAACTCCTCAATTAGAGAAGTCAGATGCAGATCAAATCTGTGGTTTCACCAAATGAATACGTCTGGAGGAACGAGCCCACCCAAACTGATGTCCGACCCCTCTGCCTCACTCCGATTGGAAAATATCTTACATGTGACGTCTGTTTTGTTTCATTTAAGTCCATCCGTGCTGGAGTAGGTACCTATATAATTTGTTTTGTTTCAGTTAAGAGTCCCATGCTGGAGTATACACTTTGTTTCGTTTCAGTCAATTCAATACACGCTGGAGTATATATTTTATGTTAAGGCAATCTGTGCTGGAATAGGCCTTTATGTTTTCTTGTTTTACTTTTTTTTCTTTAGTTAAATCAATCCATGCTTTGTTTATTCATTCATTACGAACTCCTGCTATGAAAGTACACCTTCGGCCTCAGATCAACATGACTACAGTCTTGCTCGTTGCTTTTAAGGGCCACCAGACACAAGCACTGTAAGTTACTCGTATATTAAATGTTGTCAATTTCAATAAAAACGACGAATCTAAATTTTCTTTTTCTTAGATAAAATTCAGTGGTACAGTAAGAATGAAAAAAATGTTAGGATACTTACTTTTGACTAACTTTAAAAAAAATAGGCCTATTGCTAAAATGAATTGACTGAACTAACTTGTAGTGAATTTTCTTTTTTGCCTTTTTAAGTTGGAGTTTTTTTTTTTTAATCAGATTTTCTAATCTGTTAGTTAAATTTATAATTCAAACTTATATACAGATATTTAACTTGAACATTTATTTTTGTTTAAAAAAATAGTTCTCTACAAAAGTGAGAAATGAACTTGTTTTGTTGCTACAGGACAAGAGCGTCTTTCTAGGAAAGTGCCTTTTCTTTCCTAGTTAAAGAAATAGGCCTAACTTAATTCAGAAAAAGCTTTTGTTTCCTTTTTATTTTAACAATTAGAATCAAATCTAGAATGTCTGGTGTGATCTTTCTAACAACAGGAAGCCTACACAATATTTGACAACCTTCAATATATAGGCCTACATTCTTTATTCAGTGTCCCTTTTGAGATTCCACAGCCATATCCTCTATTCTTTCTTTACATTCTTTGTCCATTCTCTATAGTTTCCTCTCCTAACCTAAGGGTGTCTATGAAGCACATTCGTCTCGCACATCTGTGAATGTTTATTAATTCTTCCTCACTTGTTTATAAATCTTAGCATTTTCCTCACATTATATGTATTAATTGTTCATTGCTAACTTATTTTATCGAGAGTTGAATGCCTACTTTTACTATGTAACGTTGATTATTTTACCATCTGTCCGCTTCGATATTTTACTATCAAAACTGTTGGTTTTGGGTTCATAGTCCATCCTATTGAGTCAATGCCACCTCAACTACTAATAGCTATTTTTGAGGGAAAGTAACTCACGTAAAACCGATTATTGGCAACACTGCATATTAAAATAAGGCTTAAAATTATCTTCTCCAGGGCAGTATTAATGTAAGCTAATTTACAATATAATTGTTTACTCAAAAGCTGTTTTTTTTTTTTTTTTTTTTTTTTTTTTTTTATATATATATATATAGGGGAGACCGGGGCACTATTGGATGAAATTTCATGTTTCACTTTATGCATTTTTCTAATTATGAAAACTGTTAGATAAAAATTTTAGTTTTTAACCTGGTGTTTAGTTGGTCTTCTAGAACCCCACAACAAATTTTCAAGATAATTTGAGCACCCTTTTATGTGGAATATTTTTTTTATAAACCTCTACATTTTGTCCAAATTTGCCCCGGCGGGGTAGTTTTGGACAAATTGATTTTTTTTGGGGGCACAATTGGACAGTGCTAAAAATTGGTTTATTTGGACATAAAAATAACTCATTTATAGGTTTCAAACAACATCTATATTTAAGGAAACATATATACAAACTTTATAACTAAAAAAAACAAAAGACACACATAAAAAACTATTTGAAATTAAAAGTAGTCAAATTTTCCTTGAAAACAAAGCAGTTTGCTGCTCTGGATGTCCCACCAATTATATCTGGTTGTCGCAGCTTGAACTCAATGTCTTTGGATTCGACAAAGCTGACTTCAACATTTTCTGGGAAGTAAAACTTGTAAGAGTTTTGGTTCTTTTTGAGAAATTTCACACTGAAACCATCAGTCACATGCTCCTCTATTTGGGCAATAAAGTGGTAGATGGTCTTCTTAGAAGCAAACTTTGTCAGTATGAAGTCATTTGTGCCATACTTTTTATCAGGAAGGAAATCAAACAGTTCTTCTTCATCCTCAGAAAAGTCTTCTGGACTAAGGCCTCCATCGTCTAGTTTTATTTGTATCTCATCTTCGTTGCTAGATGAGTCATCTTGATACGGCTTTCTCCAGACCCCCTCAGTTTTTTTCTTCTTAATTTCCTTTTTTACTGCCCTCTCTTGTTTTCTTTTTTCCACCAACATTTTCTTCTCTTCTTTTTCTTTTAACTCCGCTACAAGAGCATCTTTCTCTGGAGTATCAGTCAGAATTCGCGAACGACCTTTTTTTCGGCCTCGCCTTTCCTTTCCCTTAGGAACGTATTTGGGGTAAGGCATGACATCCTCTGGAGTAAGCGTCAATGTAGTAGGTCTTTTAACATTTACTGGTTGTGGCGTTGATGGGCCAGGTACATTCTGGTCAATAGTTGATTGTGAGCCTTGTGGGTCGTCAGAGCTTTGGGTGTTTTCCATCAACGGAAAGTCACGTGATGTACCAGGCACTGGATTTTGGTTGTTGGTTTCTTCAACTTGCGATAACATAACACGGTCAGTCACACTGGCACCCTTGAAATCATTGTCAGTGAACACACTGCGGCTGAGTGGATAGATTCCAGCTTTACGAAATCCACTTTTGATGTTAGATGCAGTGAAAGATTCAACAAATGGTTTAGCAGTAAGCTGAGCAATTTCTCGAATTGTAATTGTATGACCAGGATGTTGAGATAGCCAAAGATTGAATTCAGAACGTAAGCGCCTTTTAAACGGACTAAAAACTGCTACATCCAGCGGCTGACTTTTGTGTGTTGTGTGTGGAGGGCTAGTGATCATATGTATGCCATGATCTCTGCTGTACATCACCACATCCAAGCCAATGTGGGACTCATGATTATCCAGGGTTAAAACCACGGGGTTTTCTTTAGAACATTTTGTGGCCTTTTGGATATGTTTAAGCGTCTCTAAAAAGAGAGCTGATGTCATCCAACCAGAATCAGAATAAAGATCTTTGCTTCCTTCAGGTGCCCCAATCATGTAGGCAAAGTTTGGGCGTTTTCTTGGGAAAATGTAAATTGGTGGCAAGTAACTCCCATCGGCGCATATGATGGCACAGAAAGTTATTTGCTCCCCCCTCTCTCCTGATACGACTTGGCCCACCTGTTTTGTTCCCTTTGCTGCAATCACTTTTGGCGCCTCCAGCACAGTACTTATTCCTCTCTCGTCCAAATTTAAAATTCTTGACGGAGGAACTGCTACTTTTGCAAACAAAGTTTCTAGGTTGTCAAAATACGTTCCCACATTGTGTTTATTAAAGCTAGTGTTCCTGGACAGACTAGTCTTTTCTGCTTGGCGGAGTGAAAGTCCTTGATGTCTCTTCATAAAATGGTTTAGCCATTCTTCTCCTGCTAAGCCTGTAGTACGCCATTTAGCAGGTATGCGTTGTTCGAGATTCAAAGCTAAGGCATATTTGAAGGCTAATTCCCTGGCCATCATGTAAGTTAGGCCATAGTTCATTCTGGACCTTTCAATGCAGTAGTCTGCAATTTTTTGTTCCTGTTCAGGTGTAAATACTTGTCTTTGAGAGTATTTAGTGTTATAAACAGGGGCCATATCTTCTATAGTAACCTCTTTTACTGGCTGGTGCTCATCTTCAACCTCTTGAAATAAAGTTACATTTTCATTGCCCACAGGCTCATTGACATGATCCTCATTGTTAAGCTCATCAGCTCCATTACCATTGTTAGGCTCATTAGCTATAAGCCTATTCTCATTGTTGACTTCCTTTTGCTTTACTTTGTTGAGTCTGAAATGTAGGGTCGACTTTTTAAGCCCATGGGCTTCGGCAGCTTCCCTAATGGATCGGTAGTTACCATTTCTATAGTCATTTAATGCTGCTACTATAGATTCTTCAGAAATATTAGCCCTATCTGTTTTCTTTATATACTTCCTAACCATCTTTAACCTGGAAAAACCAAAAAACAGTATGTAGCAATGACAAAACATAAAATAATGTTTTGTCCAATTGTGCCCCATACTTTTGTCCAAAACTGCCCCGAGGTAGGTTAAGATATAAAAATTGAAGATTACAGAAAGGAGGTGACATAACCTCAAAATGAATGAATTCATTGCATAGTCAGTTGAACTAAAAATTTAAAAATAATAGACACAATTGATTCAGGATGATACTTACTGTGAAAGAGATAAGTTTGTGAATATGCAAAATCACTTCATTTTGGGTAAAAAACATAAAATAAGAAATCTATTTCTAAGAAGATGTGCCACACTAGCCAAACTTTCCACAGTGAAATGTGACTGTCTCAGGCATACCATAAAGGGAAATTGAAGGGAGAAAAAAATCCCTCTGGCTATAAAAGGCATTGTCCAATAGTGCCCCAGTCCAAAAGTGCCCCAGTCTCCCCTACGTAAAGAAATTGTATTTAATTATTATTTATTTGTTATGTTTGGGGGGTTTTTAAGTGTTTCTTATTTTCATTTCCTTATAATCTTTTGATCCGGCAAAACTATATTGACAACTAGTTCTTCCGGTGTCAACCGCGTCAAAGGACTATTTACAATATATACAGTTCCAGACGTTTCGCCCATGCTACGATGTGGCATCCTCAGTGGTTAGGCTGGTCTCAGCCTAACCACTGAGGATGCCACATCGTAGCATGGGCGAAACGTCTGGAACTGTATATATTGTAAATAGTCCTTTGACGCGGTTGACACCGGAAGAACTAGTTAATAATGACTCCAGCCGCTTAAGCTTACGAAATAAAACTATATTGATTTATAAATAAATATTTTTTCTTTTTGAAAAGCATATTTGTACCTTAATATTGTATTGTATAAAGTTTAAATGCCTTATTTATCATGTATAAAAGTTTCTAGAAGTTTTATTTACTAATTGACGATATATTTTCAATATACATGGTTTTAAAGATTATTCTATAGCCAATTAATTATGTAAATATGTTCCAATACTTGTGGTACATTTCTTCTTCGGGAACACACTAGTTAGTTTCTTTTTTTGTGTATAAACATAACGTCTTTTTTAATCTTTAGGATTGTATAAAATAAATTAGTTTATAAAGCCAATTTTCACTCGTTATTTTTGTTACTTCTGGAAGGTAGTCAATTTGGTTACATAAGAATATCTCACCTATAACAACTGGCCCGTGGTTTACTACGTTCTAAATATTTAGAAAAAAAACATTTTCTAATATAGGTTAATTCGTAACCCATATTCATTTATTTGCACTCATTTTCAAGCCATATTTAATTATTTACCCTGATTCTTGACCCATATTCACTCATTTACACTGATTCATTACTCATGTCCATTTATCTGCACTCATTTTTAACCCATAGCCTATCAATGAATTTACATTTATTTTCAACCCATTTTCATCCTTATCTAAAAAGGAAAAAACTAAATGCAATATTACAATTTTAATAACATATATATGCCAACACACATGCACTCTTAAAACACATAAATGACTTTTTTACCCTTTATACCATATTTTATTGTTTAAATACATTCATAAAGAGTACACTTTTTCCTGGTTACACAATTAATGATTTGTGCCTGTTGGTGTACTAGATAAAGAGGTTTAGTGTAGAATGGTGGTTGAGTATAAGAATATCGAAAGAGATATTTTAAATTTATAAAATAGTAGCCTATTTGTATACAAAACTATATAAAATAGATATTTTAAGCTTATTGAAAATAATTTTTTACTGGAGGCCTACAACTTTTGGTCTAACATGGGCTAAAATATAACTTATAGTCCTCATAAAAATAATATGTGAAGCAGTTTGTTGCTAAAGCAACTCGTTCCTTATTTATTGGCCAATTTTAACCAATTAACTTTTGAGATGTTACAAAATTTGCCAATATTCCTTGTTGTGCAATAAGGTCTATTAATTGTTCAATTTTTACCCTGAAGGGCACAGAAAGCCCTCAATTACTGTTTTGAGAAAAACACTATTTGAAAGCTTTCCGTGCCCTTGAGTAATACAGTTTATAATTATGTTTATAATGTTCAATAATGTAAATAATTATGTTTATACAATTTTAACTATTGTCAGCTAAAACTATGACTGTGGTGTAATAATAATAAGTAGGCAGGTTACCTATTATAGTTAACCAACTAATATTTGAAGTTAAAAGTCACAGGCCGAGTGAAACCCTTGATCACAAACACCTACAAACTTACTACCAACCGGTAGTACCGAGGCCGAAAGCCGAGGTGTCACGAGCGTAGCGCGTGTTCAAGAGTGTCCCCTAGTTAATTATGATTGTTATAAAACCCAAAATAAATTACCGGTACTAAAACAAAAGATTAAAGCATCTATAATTAACTTGTGTTTGAACAAAAAAAAACCTGTTTTATATGACAAGTTGATTTGATAAAGTGTTTACCAAAAATGTTCAATAAATTAATTTTTGTGGCGTACTTTTTATGTAATATATTAAAAATAGGGTTTTTCGTAGAAATCACTCAATTCAAAACTGCGCCTTATACATAAGTGTAAAAAGGTGTTTTCTTTACCAAAAGTAGTTTCGTAATTAGAAACGCAAATATGAGTTATTACAATTTTTTTTACTAAGAAATGTTTTGCAGTATACTAACTAAGGCTGCTGATCAGTGTAATTATTTTAATTAGTGATTAAACCTACGGAATAAATTAATATATTTGCAAAACCAAGCACATCCTAGTCTGTCGGCAGAGGTGTCGGGGGAGGGGTCCAATCACCCGTAAGTGTAGGGCCGACACAATGCCGCGCTAGATTAAGCCGTTAGGCAAGGCGGCAAGTTCAAAGGGAGGCCGCCGACCCGGCCACATAACGAGAGATACAATTTATACCACGGGCCAGGTGAGCGCGCGTGTGTATGTGGTCGCGCAACAGAGAGGAATCCACATCCAGAAACCATCTAGGATGCCACAGAGAACATAAACAGGCAAGGAACGTTATTATTTATATAGTGCTTACACACTGGTGTCTCAGACATCTGGCAGTTGTCTTGGAGGGTAAGTGGTGAACTTAGTGGGGGACTATCTCATATCTGCGTCTGTCAATAATGTTAACTAACTATTGATGATTGTTAGCTAAACAAGCACGACAAACGCACAAAACTGCCTTGTCTGTACAGTTAGCCTACTTGATCTATTGATACTTGGAGGAAGATCTTCAACTAGTAGCTCTAATGAGCCATAATCATCACGATTGTTGTTTTTGGACTTTTTTCTTCTAAATCCTCATCAACCGAGAGGCATCTGCAGCGGAAAATGTTTGATGCTGCTCTTGAACCCAACATAGTTTTCAATGTTCTTCAAATTCTTTACTGTGTAGCATGACAATGTTATAATTGTATTACACTCGTTATTAAATAAGTCTAACTTAAATTTAAAGATGTACAAGAAACTTAATAAATGTACGGTAACAAAAAATATAAACTTCTCCCAGAGCTATGCAAAACAAAATCTGTGTTCTTCTTAATTTCTATTGGAATCTTGCTATGAATTCGTCCAAACATACTATTTGGGTTTCGTGGATTTTGTTTATCTGTCTTATAGCATAGTCATGCCCTTCTCGTTTTTACTATCTCCAGTTGCTTCTTTGTCATCAATTCCGAATGAACAAGGGAGGCATCTTCATAATTTTCAAATCCAAAACAACAGTACGCAGTGAACCAAGTGCGTCTCTTTGCAGCAGATTGTTATTATATATAATGAAGTAAGGATATGCGTTGAGCTGCGAGCTACTTCCTCAGAAAGTTGTGCCATATTTCATGATACTGTGTAAACACCCAGTGTACAATTTCACAAGGAGTATCCGCTAAAAGTTAACCCTAGGTACCTTACTATTGAGTCTATTGATATACTTGATACTTGGATATGGTGTAGGGGAGCACTGTCAACTGTTTGAACCTAACCTAACCTAACCTACTCCCGTTTGAAAGCAGTTTGTTCAGTTTTTACCTGTTATTCACCTCAATTAAACCTTGTTGTGCCTTCTCTCTTAGCGACTCCTTGTCTTTGCCATGAACAGAGTGGTTAACTTCATCCACGAAAAATCAGGGCTTCCCTTGGAAATTGTGTGGCTAAGGCGATCACGTACAGCAAAAAGGACTGATGCCGTTGATCCCTGAGGTACTTTTCGGATAAACAAAAGATCGAGTGTCGAGTCAGACCATTTTGAGCCGTGTGACTAATGTTAAAACAACTGATACATATCCTTGCGACCCATTATAATGAACATAAATGTCGTGAATGCGGCGTGTGAAAGGAGATCGAAGGCTTTAACCATATCATTTAATATGTAACGTTTTTTCTCCACCATGTCAAGGGTATCATAAGGGCAATAGTATAATCAGTTGTAGATATACTTTTTCTAAATCCGTCTGTCGGTTATTTGAGGATGTTTTGCCATACAAAAGGCCAATCTCACGTAGATTCAGGACTATCGTCAAGAGACGATTTCAAGAGGCTTTGTATTTTTAATTTAAACGACTATTAACAAAAGGATGTCACACAAGTAGGACATTTGCGTTGCTGAGTTAACATTCTTCTGTATACCTGCATGTATTGGCTGACGCTAAACATTTCTTATTCAAATCAAATAGAATGTAGGGTAATGTTTTAATGGACAATATTGTGTGAAAATTAATTATCTACGTAAAAACCTCCCAACAATTAATTCTATTTACGAAGAAGTTGGGAGAGCCACGACCAAGTGTTCTCAGGCGTCAGAGCTTTGAAGCTGAATTAGATAGAGCAGGCTCGACTAATAGTTTGGACTGAAGTTATTTTATCAATAATGTTTAATTATTTATCTTCAACTGTACTGTTCGTCCCCTCACTCGGTCTGATTAAGTTCCCCACACAGATCTATAGTTTATGGAGAATAACGCAGTGATAGCAACGCAGTAACTCGTCTTGATGAAGAATGAAAAAGGATCCTGATTTGAAAAACATTCTAATATTTCAAATATAGCAAACTGTTATCATACAGACAGTTCCTGACTATCAAATTATCTTAGTCTTTTCAAATGGCATATTAAAAATAATAATAGAAAATATTCTGAAAATAGCCTATTTTAGTATTTGTTTTATTTATTTACCGTATTTCGTTTGTTGTCAAGATATTCGTGAATATACAAGAAAAAATATACAATTACTTCTGTTTACTATATTACTTGACTGCATAGTACTAGGCCTATTTGCTACTCATAAGATCAAAATTTTCTTTATAAAGTCGTACACCCTAATAAATATATAAAAACCCGTTAAAGCACATTTATATATAATTTTGTTTGTCTTTCAACATCGGTGGCAACGTTTTTATGGGACATTTGTCCAAACCCTTCAAGCTAGATTTATTCGAACCCCCAGCTTTGACGTAAGGACTGCTAACCATAGTGCTAGCAAGAACCTCTCATTTAAATATATTAAATAACCTAACATTACATTTATGTTCTAACTCTAACATCAACAACTTTCCCACATATTTAGAGTTCATTAATATTCCAATGAGAATGTGCAATAGGAAGCAATCAGCTGTTACTTTTAAAATGTCTGAGATAGACCAGGTCAATTTTCTCCCAGTAGTTAATTAAAAATTAGAGTTTATAAGTAACAAAGACTGATTACTATATTGTTACTGTGTGATATTGGCTTCTAAACAGCCAAAACAGCCTAAGAAGCTGGAGGAGTGAACATTTTGTTGTCTGGAGAAGTGACAGCAGACCCTAGTGATCCACACAATAGATAGCGTCAATGCACCGTGCTGCGCTAGCCGTTGTACCGTAAATTATTTCATGGTCGCTACCAGATAACAATCAAAATGATTATATCTTCCTCACAGCTGACACCTTTATAGCATCCTTTCAGAGCTCGCGTTAATGAGCAATTTACTAGAACATCCTTGATGCAGTACGAGCAAAACATCTACATCCTGGACACTTTTAAACAAAGCCTGATTAAATAAGTAGGGAAAACATAACAACAAAAATTGTTGTTATAAAGCAAATAAAACAATAATAAACTTTCTAAATAAGTGATGAAAATATCGGTAAAATATGACATAAACTACTCCTTACTCACCTGTTTTGGCATATTCTTTACGTTTCCCATCTTAGGTTATATTATAGGCCGGGATATACATGCTCACGAAACCAGACACAGGAACTCTACCGAACTGGAAACCACAGGTAGTCTACGAACGCTTGCCCTCACACACGGGCGTTCGATTTGTCAACAAATTGCCGGACTCAATTAAGAATGCACCAACACCCAAGGTGTTAAAAACTCGTCTAAAACGCTTTTTAGCGTCTCGTGCATTTTATATTGCTGACAAGTATATGGCATGCAACTGGGAGACCACATAATCAGATGACTGACAACCGACGCTGGAAGTGGGAATTAGGCACGAATGAATGTGTGACTGAAAATATGTATGTTTGAATGAGGTTTCGAGGTAGTATGAATGGCTTCATTTGAATTTTTTATACATATATAAATTCGAGTATATGACGATTGCTATATATTTTTTTTAAGTCTTTGCGAAATAAACTTGAAAAAAGTGCCTTAAAAGTGATGATGACTGGCGATAAGGGTACGTACACCTTAGCACTTTTTCACTGTAGGTTTGAGTCGTCAAGGTGATTCTGCCTATGCATTCAAACAGTGTCTTTAGTATGACTTCTGAACACGTTAATGATACATGATCATTTCTATGTAAAAGATAACGAAACTGCAATATTTTTTTAATTATAAATATTTAATCAATTTCATATTATTTTATTGCCTATTCTCTACAAATTCTAGTTTCCATTTCCAGTGTTTTGAACCAACACTTGAATTAGATAAACAGTTCATAAAAGGAAGAATTTAGGTTATTACAAGACAGTATTCTCCATCACATGATTTTAAAATAGTAAAAGTTATTTCACATTTTTGTCATGTTTCCTCATTTTTCTGTCGAATTCCTATTAACACATCGTGGTAGTAAGGTAATTTGTATCAGATGGGTAAAGAGAAGATTGTGACAGAAATGCACAAGTTTCAAGTAAAACAATATACTCGTACATTTAGCTGGCATACATATTTTAACGTGAATTGCCTTACAATAAAAGAGAATGGACAGAAATTATAACTTTGATTACAATTTGTAGGTTTTAAATTAGGTTCTTTTAATATTATAGGCTAAAAATTCAAAATAGCCAAGCTATATATTTAATTCCATAGGCGAATCAGTATCCTCGATAGTTTTCCAGATGGGAAGAGATAAGGTAGCTCGTTTATATTTATTTAAAGCTTAAGGCCTAAGAACGTGAGAAAAATATCATAATTATAAAATTTTACATCGTCAATGTCCCACTTTCAAATTTGGGTTAAGTGGAAGAGATGATTTAATAGTCCTAGCTTCGCCCCTAATAAAGACAGTTTTAATTTTTTACCAACAAGATCCAGTGATATTTAAATATGTTTTTAATAATAGGCCCTACATATAACAGCTGTTAATGTTTATAGTTTATGCTGGTGTAAATATTGCGTATTTTAGTCTAGGTTTAAAAATGCCTGATTTTTACTACAAAAAAACACAGCTGGACTTTAGGAGAGTCTTCAAAAGTAGTCTTGTTTGAAGACTACTTTTGAAGACTCTCCTAAAATCTGTTTGAGATTCAAAGCAGCAATACTGCCGCCATAATTTTTAACCATTTGCTGTCGCACATGAAGCCTGTCGAGTTGTTCATCATTCTGACGAGCTGGAGTGTGGTTTAATAGCATCTTCTAAAGTGAACCACTCCATTCGGTTGAACCATCGACTTAAACATTCCACCTGGAAATAAATAGACGTTCAAAGGGTTTTAAGTTGTTTCCGTAGAGATTTCAAATGGAAATTCTGAAGGTAGGACTATGATTTCCTAATCTAAACACACCTTCTGTTTGGCTCGTTTTTTAAATCATAAACAGATTATGAATTATTTTTTTAATATTCAAATTCCATTTTAACATTTTAAAAAGCAATGTTGATCATAATGAATAATTTTAAGGGAATAAGCAATACACAAATAATAATTACAAGAAATTATTTTTAAAAATAACGTGTCTTAAGTAATAGGCCTTCAGGTTGGTGTTGCTGAAAGGGTGGGTGCTCTTATATCTATATGCTGAAGGGGCTTTCCGTTTAAAATTTTATGATTTCCCGAGAGGGGGGGATATGTATGATATTTAAATGAAAGATATCTCAATTCTGCTTCCATTGCAAATTGCCAATAAGAGATTATATTTAAATACATTTGTTCTCTGGCTGGATTCATTTCATCAAAATGGCTAAGTAAGTCTCCACCTTGTTGATGATTACAAATACCCAGCCTATGGATATTGAAGTTGCGGGTTCTTATGACAACAACTTAGTTTCAATAAGGTTACTTTCCCGCTCATCGTTCAAAATTCAGCTATTGGACATTTGTTTATAGCCCTCTGAATCATCGCTCAGTGTGAACGATGATTCTGCATAATTATAAACCAACTGGCTCTGAGCCATTTGAGGAAATTTGTATAAAGTTTCAGTCAAGACAAATAGTTGGGAAGGGGATCGAGGCAAGTTGAATTTTCTCTTAAAACCAAAATGTTTTTTTTCATACGTACATTCTTGAGCTTCGGATGTAGAAATTCTAGGTATAGATTTCCTCCAATCATATAAAGGCAAAAGAATAGGGGGAAACAACACATGACTCAAAGAAACCTTTTATAAACTGTCTCTTCAGAAAATACGCTAGATCGACTCTAGAACAACACACCAAGCTCTTACCATTGATCAGGAACGTAGCAAGAGGGGGTCCAGGGGGTCCGGTCCCCCCTTCAGGTGCCAACCTTAAAATGGTTGACAGGCCTATTAGGCCTACTTGTTATTTATTTTTTTTTAATTATATATATGTATGTATATATATATATATATATATATATTTATATTTATTTATATATATATATATATTTATTTATTTATTTATTTATTGCTGATTGTATCATAATCAGACTAATGTACTGATGTATGGAATGTAGTCAATATTCAAATTCTTTATTTGCATCATAGATGTAAAAATACATTTCGATGTACGTCAAAAGAATACAATAATATAATATATGGAATTTGACATTATGATCAGCTAGAACATCAATCTCAATATTCATTACACAATAAACAACTAGTGATATTATGTTAAGATTATTAAACAGTTTGACAAATTATTGTAATTAAATAACATAATAAAATGGATAGTGAATGAAAATATTTTAAAGGCATGTGTCGTGTTAAAGCTCAGACAAACTATAGAGAACTCTCCGGGACAAATAACGTCTTAATTTTATTTTGAAATTCTGTAGATTCAAACATGATTTTATTTCTGCTGGTAACTTATTAAATAGATGAACCCCTCAGTAAGAAATTTAATTGCTAAAAATTTCTAGATTGAAATTGTTTGTCATTAAAATAGATTTATTTCTAGTATTAATGTTATGACACAAATGTTTGAAAGATGATTGATTTTGGAAAATATAAATAGATCAATCATATGGAAAAATCAATATGTAGGGTCTATAATATTTGATTAATTAATATCTGTAAGATGACTGTTTCCCACCGTTTCCCAAAACGCTAAGTAACTACTGGAAAGTTGATAACGTATTTAGTATTGATACCTTCTTACCGACGCAGACTGGAAGTCTCTTTCTGGTGCAACGAGGAGAGACGGGTAGGCCAAGGCGAATCGAAAAGCCGTCCTCTTGGGGCCGATCGTGGTCAGTGCTAGTTTTACCAATGAATACAGATTATAAGAAGCAAAAATAGATATAATAGGAAAATAATTGTCAGACTTCCTGTAGAAGACGAAAAGAGCTTAGCCAATACGCAGCGCTGGTTTGCTTTCTCTCTCATTCTCATAGAAAGTTACAATCTTCTATCTCACTCTAGGCTGCCGCGCAACAAGCTCATTCTAGCGATAACCGCGCCAAGATAGTAAAATTACAAAATAGTACACTGACTTTTTATCATTGGCTATTCACTTCTTATAGATGTGTGTTCATTGGTTTTACAAACAAAGGATTCGTTCTTGCCTCTGTGCTTACGCATGCATCAAACATGTAAAGAGATTGTTGAAGCACGACCATTGCAGCAGTATGGGGATAAAAAATGAACTATTATCATGACCCAGTCCTGGATAACTTTTTTATACTAATTATACATAGTCAAAGGTATGAAAGTCACTTTTAAAGTGTTGAAAAACTAATCTATGCAAAATGTATACTGTAACAAGAAAACAAATATATTTAAATTTAACAATACAGCTCCTTTATTTTAAATTATTTAACAAAAATATAAATACATATAACAATATTTTTATTGTGTTCAAACCTCTTTTATACAAATATTGTTATGATTAAAATTTATAAAACCTCAAGAGCAGGTAACATTTTTTGCGGAATTGTGCCCTGATCACTACTATGGCAATCGAATCATTATTAAGCACGTTAGCGCCGGAAATGTGCTGATTTCAGTGAGTTACGTTCTGTTAGGATATGGCTATATTGGATATTTTTAGGTTATATTAGGTTTGGTTAGGTAATTTTAGGTTTAGGTATGGACTAAAGTGAGTAATTCGTATTCAGTGTTGATCGACGTGACGGCTGCATCACATCTCGCAGCATTATTACGATCTGAGGACAAAATTTACTCGCTTAGCTTCCACAAATATAGCTACTGCTGAGTTACAAGCTTTACATAAATTGTTTGAGTTGTACGGACATTTTGTTCCAAAAGTCAATCGTCGTCATTAAGACCGTCGGGAGTTGCTGCTAACCAACGGTGCTCTTGCTCTTCATTTATGACCAGTCCGCTGAGTTACAAGCTTTACATAAATTGTTTGAGTTGTACGGGCATTTTGTTTCAACAAGTCAATCATCGTCATTAAGACAATCGGGAGTTGCTGCTAACCAACGGTGCTCTTCATCTATGACCAGTCCGCTGAGTTACAAGCTTTACATAAATTGTTTGAGTTGTACGGACATTTTGTTCCAACAAGTCAATCGTCGTCATTAAGACCATCGGGAGTTGCTGCTAACCAAGGGTGCTCTTGCTCTTCATTTATGACCAGTCCGCTGAGTTACAAGCTTTACATAAATTGTTTGAGTTGTACGGACATTTTGTTCCAACAAGTCAATCGTCGTCATTAAGACCATCGGGAGTTGCTGCTAACCAAGGGTGCTCTTGCTCTTCATTTATGACCAGTCCGCTGAGTTACAAGCTTTACATAAATTGTTTGAGTTGTACGGACATTTTGTTCCAACAAGTCAATCGTCGTCATTAAGACCATCGGGAGTTGCTGCTAACCAAGGGTGCTCTTGCTCTTCATTTATGACCAGTCCGCTGAGTTACAAGCTTTACATAAATTGTTTGAGTTGTACGGACATTTTGTTCCAACAAGTCAATCGTCGTCATTAAGACCATCGGGAGTTGCTGCTAACCAACGGTGCTCTTGCTCTTCATTTATGACCAGTCCGCTGAGTTACAAGCTTTACATAAATTGTTTGAGTTGTACGGACATTTTGTTCCAACAAGTCAATCGTCGTCATTAAGACCATCGGGAGTTGCTGCTAACCAACGGTGCTCTTGCTCTTCATTTATGACCAGTCCGCTGAGTTACAAGCTTTACATAAATTGTTTGAGTTGTACGGACATTTTGTTCCAACAAGTCAATCGTCGTCATTAAGACCATCGGGAGTTGCTGCTAACCAACGGTGCTCTTGCTCTTCATTTAAGACCAGTCCGCTGAGTTACAAGCTTTACATAAATTGTTTGAGTTGTACGGGCATTTTGTTTCAACAAGTCAATCGTCGTCATTAAGACAATCGGGAGTTGCTGCTATCCAAGGGTGCTCTTGCTCTTCATTTATGACCAGTCCGCTGAGTTACAAGCTTTACATAAATTGTTTGAGTTGTACGGGCATTTTGTTTCAACAAGTCAATCGTCGTCATTAAGACCGTCGGGAGTTGCTGCTAACCAACGGTGCTCTTGCTCTTCATTTATGACCAGTCCGCTGAGTTACAAGCTTTACATAAATTGTTTGAGTTGTACGGGCATTTTGTTTCAACAAGTCAATCGTCGTCATTAAGACCGTCGGGAGTTGCTGCTAACCAACGGTGCTCTTGCTCTTCATTTATGACCAGTCCGCTGAGTTACAAGCTTTACATAAATTGTTTGAGTTGTACGGGCATTTTGTTTCAACAAGTCAATCGTTGTCATTAAGACCGTCGGGAGTTGCTGCTAACCAACGGTGCTCTTGCTCTTCATTTATGACCAGTCCACTGAGTTACAAGCTTTACATAAATTGTTTGAGTTGTACGGGCATTTTGTTTCAACAAGTCAATCGTCGTCATTAAGACAATCGGGAGTTGCTGCTAACCAACGGTGCTCTTGCTCTTCATTTATGACCAGTCCGCTGAGTTACAAGCTTTACATAAATTGTTTGAGTTGTACGGGCATTTTGTTTCAACAAGTCAATCGTTGTCATTAAGACCGTCGGGAGTTGCTGCTAACCAACGGTGCTCTTCATTTATGACCAGTCCGCTGAGTTACAAGCTTTACATAAATTGTTTGAGCTGTACGGGCATTTTGTTCCAACAAGTCAATCGTCGTCATTAAGACCGTCGGGAGTTGCTGCTAACCAACGGTGCTCTTGCTCTTCACTTATGACCAGTCCGCTGAGTTACAAGCTTTACATAAATTGTTTGAGTTGTACGGGCATTTTGTTCCAACACGTCAATCGTCGTCATTAAGACAATCGGGAGTTGCTGCTAACCAACGGTGCTCTTCATCTATGACCAGTCCGCTGAGTTACAAGCTTTACATAAATTGTTTGAATTGTACGGGCATTTTGTTCCAACAAGTCAATCGTCGTCATTAAGACCATCGGGAGTTGCTGCTAACCAACGGTGCTCTTGCTCTTCACTTATGACCAGTCCGCTGAGTTACAAGCTTTACATAAATTGTTTGAGTTGTACGGGCATTTTGTTCCAACACGTCAATCGTCGTCATTAAGACAATCGGGAGTTGCTGCTAACCAACGGTGCTCTTCATCTATGACCAGTCCGCTGAGTTACAAGCTTTACATAAATTGTTTGAATTGTACGGGCATTTTGTTCCAACAAGTCAATCGTCGTCATTAAGACCATCGGGAGTTGCTGCTAACCAACGGTGCTCTTGCTCTTCATTTATGACCAGTCCGCTGAGTTACAAGCTTTACATAAATTGTTTGAGTTGTACGGACATTTTGTTCCAACAAGTCAATCGTCGTCATTAAGACCATCGGGAGTTGCTGCTAACCAACGGTGCTCTTGCTCTTCATTTATGACCAGTCCGCTGAGTTACAAGCTTTACATAAATTGTTTGAGTTGTACGGGCATTTTGTTTCAACAAGTCAATCGTCGTCATTAAGACAATCGGGAGTTGCTGCTAACCAACGGTGCTCTTGCTCTTCATTTATGACCAGTCCGCTGAGTTACAAGCTTTACATAAATTGTTTGAGTTGTACGGGCATTTTGTTTCAACAAGTCAATCGTCGTCATTAAGACCGTCGGGAGTTGCTGCTAACCAACGGTGCTCTTGCTCTTCATTTATGACCAGTCCGCTGAGTTACAAGCTTTACATAAATTGTTTGAGTTGTACGGGCATTTTGTTTCAACAAGTCAATCGTTGTCATTAAGACCGTCGGGAGTTGCTGCTAACCAACGGTGCTCTTGCTCTTCATTTATGACCAGTCCGCTGAGTTACAAGCTTTACATAAATTGTTTGAGTTGTACGGGCATTTTGTTTCAACAAGTCAATCGTCGTCATTAAGACAATCGGGAGTTGCTGCTAACCAACGGTGCTCTTGCTCTTCATTTATGACCAGTCCGCTGAGTTACAAGCTTTACATAAATTGTTTGAGTTGTACGGGCATTTTGTTCCAACACGTCAATCGTCGTCATTAAGACCATCGGGAGTTGCTGCTAACCAACGGTGCTCTTGCTCTTCATCTATGACCAGTCCGCTGAGTTACAAGCTTTACATAAATTGTTTGAGTTGTACGGGTATTTTGTTCCAACAAGTCAATCGTCGTCATTAAGACCATCGGGAGTTGCTGCTAACCAACGGTGCTCTTGCTCTTCATTTATGACCAGTCCGCTGAGTTACAAGCTTTACATAAATTGTTTGAGTTGTACGGGCATTTTGTTTCAACAAGTCAATCGTCGTCATTAAGACAATCGGGAGTTGCTGCTAACCAACGGTGCTCTTGCTCTTCATTTATGACCAGTCCGCTGAGTTACAAGCTTTACATAAATTGTTTGAGTTGTACGGGCATTTTGTTTCAACAAGTCAATCGTTGTCATTAAGACCGTCGGGAGTTGCTGCTAACCAACGGTGCTCTTGCTCTTCATTTATGACCAGTCCGCTGAGTTACAAGCTTTACATAAATTGTTTGAGCTGTACGGGCATTTTGTTCCAACAAGTCAATCGTCGTCATTAAGACCGTCGGGAGTTGCTGCTAACCAACGATGCTCTTGCTCTTCACTTATGACCAGTCCGCTGAGTTACAAGCTTTACATAAATTGTTTGAGTTGTACGGGCATTTTGTTCCAACACGTCAATCGTCGTCATTAAGACAATCGGGAGTTGCTGCTAACCAACGGTGCTCTTCATCTATGACCAGTCCGCTGAGTTACAAGCTTTACATAAATTGTTTGAATTGTACGGGCATTTTGTTCCAACGAGTCAATCGTCGTCATTAAGACCGTCGGGAGTTGCTGCTATCCAAGGGTGCTCTTGCTCTTCATTTATGACCAGTCCGCTGAGTTACAAGCTTTACATAAATTGTTTGAATTGTACGGGCATTTTGTTCCAACGAGTCAATCGTCGTCATTAAGACCATCGGGAGTTGCTGCTAACCAACGGTGCTCTTGCTCTTCATTTATGACCAGTCCGCTGAGTTACAAGCTTTACATAAATTGTTTGAGTTGTACGGACATTTTGTTCCAACAAGTCAATCGTCGTCATTAAGACCGACGGGAGTTGCTGCTATCCAAGGGTGCTCTTGCTCTTCATTTATGACCAGTCCGCTGAGTTACAAGCTTTACATAAATTGTTTGAATTGTACGGGCATTTTGTTCCAAAAGTCAATCGTCGTCATTAAGACCGTCGGGAGTTGCTGCTATCCAAGGGCGCTCTTGCTCTTCATTTATGACCAGTCCGCTGAGTTACAAGCTTTACATAAATTGTTTGAGTTGTACGGACATCTTGTTCCAAAAGTCAATCGTCGTCATTAAGACCGTCGGGAGTTGCTGCTATCCAAGGGCGCTCTTGCTCTTCACTTATGACCAGTCCGCTGAGTTACAAGCTTTACATAAATTGTTTGAGTTGTACGGACATCTTGTTCCAAAAGTCAATCGTCGTCATTAAGACCGTCGGGAGTTGCTGCTAACCAACGGTGCTCTTGCTCTTCACTTATGACCAGTCCGCTGAGTTACAAGCTTTACATAAATTGTTTGAGTTGTACGGACATCTTGTTCCAAAAGTCAATCGTCGTCATTAAGACCGTCGGGAGTTGCTGCTAACCAACGGTGCTCTTGCTCTTCACTTATGACCAGTCCGCTGAGTTACAAGCTTTACATAAATTGTTTGAGTTGTACGGACATTTTGTTCCAACAAGTCAATCGTCGTCATTAAGACTATCGGGAGTTGCTGCTAACCAACGGTGCTCTTGCTCTTCACTTATGACCAGTCCGCTGAGTTTTATTTTTCTAACCAACTGTTCTTCGAGGTCTCCACGTGTTTACAGAGTTATGAACGACATTGTAGGCTAATCTATGAATGATTTACAAATCATAAAAATACGCCATTCTTAATATATACAAGTTATTATTTATTTATTTTTTTTAATCTACAATTATCACCAAGAGGGTAGTTAATAGTGTTTAAAACTAAGTAGAGTATATTAAAAATTGTAATATACTAACATCGGATCTTATATTACAATTAGAAACTAATTCAACTTGTTGAAGATTAAAGGCTGGTGATATCAATCACTCTTATATTTTAGAATATATTTAAATGTAAAACGTATTTAACAAAACTAAAAATCGTATAGTGTGAAAACCAACCAACAACAGAAAAAACACTTACGAAATTTTTTCGTACGAACAAAATCGTGTTATGTAAAATAAGCCTTCGTATGAGCTATCCTGTAGACCTACTATACTAAATCGTAACTAAGAAATTGGCAGATCTTAAAAATAACTGTGTGGGTATTATTATCAACTACACCCCTCGCTCATGCACGTGCAAGGCCACCATTTAAGTTTTATTCAGTTTTTGTTCTTAATAGATATTACTTTCCCCTAAAATGACGCTCAATTCTTCAAAATATTATAGAAGTATAGCCACAGACAGTTATTCTCTCACAAAGATTGAGTTCATTTTTTAACTGTGATCTTAAGAGTAGGATTTAATTATTATTTAATTTCTTTTGTAAAAAAATTACAAACTCCAAATGATAAAAATGTATAAAATACTGTTGAAATATAGGTTAACTAAGAATCAGGTGGATGTATGTATTTTGAAATTGTCCTTTGGAACTCGCTTGTTTTCTTTATTATTTTTAATTTACTAAATTAACTGAGAATAAAAAGTGGAAAATTAAATATGAAATGGAATGTGATATGTGGTAATCATCGATATATAACATAGCGATGATGTTATATATCGATGGTGGTAATAAGTGATAGATAGATGTGTTAGCCAGCAGAACGAGAAGCCATGATCAGTGACCATAAAGATTGTAAGGTGGTTTTGGTTTGTTTAAAAAGAGATCCCGTTTTGTAATCTACATTTATGTTTTTAGGATGCTCTTTAAACATATATGAGTCTAAGCATTGACTTTATACACATGTATATGTATATAGTGAAGGGTCTAAGTAAGTTATGAGGATAGTAAGGTATCCTGAATGTATATTAATTGAATGAAAGAAACGTGAAATTATTTTATGTTGATTTTAACTGAATAATAAGCATTTAATTTTATTATGATATTTTTCAAACGTCATGTTCCCATTCTGGTCAATGCTGAATTGATATAATGTAAGAAAATTAACTGTTAAGATGGATATTTTTGGATTTAAAATGATATATGCGTGGTTTGTATGTTTTGATATTATTTTTTACATACTCTAAAACCATGGGTCTTCAAGTGACATTTTTCTTGTGGACCCCCCTTCTGCAATTTCTGGCTACGACCCTGCGTTGATTAAAGCTATTTCTTTTGGCAATTACTCCTTATTTAATACAACAAATTAATTTTTTTACCTAAGAGTTGCTTTAATATTCCAAAGAAGAAGTACTACAAAGAAAGAAAATACTCTAAAAAAAGCAGGCATTACTACCCTATGCCTTACAAATTATTGCTAAAAAAATTGAGGATAAGAGACTTGGAACTCTGAGAGAAGAAAAGGGAAAACTTAAACAAGAAAAAGGAACCAAAATCGTCTTAAAACAGGAAGTATACCTAACACCCTTAGGTTAGACGACCAATCCATAGATTCTAGAGAGTCATCTAGTGCAGAAGGTCCAAGCTATGATAGGAGATATTTAAAATACATTTAAGAGAAATCACAGATCGACTGCCTAATGTGCGAAATATTGGCGTAATGATGAATGCGCTGACTGCGAATTACAACACTACATCTGTGACTTTTGTAAATGAAAATTTTGAAACGCTACTGTTAATTAATTCTTTAGAGATTCCTGACACTCGAAGCGTTGGAGAAAACTTAAAGTTAACATTAATAATCAATCTGACGCAAATAAATGGACTAAAAATTTAAAAGATTATTATTCCTTATTCACTTTTAAGGTTAAGTACGATAGTATATTCAATAGCAATACATTCAATAAAAGTATTTGATTTTTATTAATCAATACTATCATATTTGTACAAAGTGTTGTTTACCTCTTAGGGCATAACGTACAATATGGAAAATAAAAATTGTCTGCTATATTTTACAGCATCCTATAAGATTTAATTTAGTTTGCAGCCACTTAAACGATTGTGTATTTATAGAAGAAAAACAAAGTAAGAGCCTATGGTACGATAGTTTCCTCTTTATCCACCATCCTAGCAATGAAATAAACTGGTCAACACTGTTGACTCAGCGCGTGCAAGCGCGTCGTTCCGTGTGACCTCTACGCCCAGATATATGGACCATTGTCTCAGGGAATACGTAAAGTAGGTGCCGTGGTGCGACCAGCCTACTACAACATATATCTTAGTTTTAACACCTAACTCCGGCTTTATCCGGGCATTGGGACCCACACGCCGTCACGCTATCATTCACGGCAGTCCCCCCTCTCGCTAGATAATTGGGCACGCCAACACCCGCCATCTTTGACCACTATCTAACGTAACCTCTAGCCGCGTTCAATTTTTTCCTAATTTACAACTTACATCTTCCCCCCTCTTCATCTGATCAACCCAAAGCACTTTGGTCCCTTCTTGATAATAAACGATCCTGTTTTCGTCTCTCTCTTTCGTTTCTTCTCTTTTTATGGTCGTTTCATTCCAACAGCGCATAAACTATGTCGTTATCTCTACTCCAACGAGCTGATTTTTTTTTACTGCAGTCCTTTTATTATTCTTGTTTTATAACTTAATTATATAAGGATTGAGATCTGTGAACCTTCGGGGTTTTTTTTAATTCTTGATCAAAGACAAATTGCTTCATACATTTTTATGGTTATAGTTCAGCATCTGCTGCTGAATTGTTGTGTATTGTGAATGTGTTGTGAATTGTTGTGTAAACACTTTTGGGAGGGTTAGTTCTTACTAGTTAATATTACTGACAAGAGTGTAGAGGAATCACACTATTTACATTAGCTAATTAAGAAATTCAAAAACAAATAAAAAACATCCTTCCACCCACATAAATTAAGATCTATTTATATACTTTCCAAACAGCTCCCCTTAACATTTTTAAATATTTTGTTCTCTCATTCTTACTGGTTTCGTAATGTGGTGCATGTATAATGAAATGGCAAAACCAATTTAGTTATCAAATATTAAAAAAAGTTAAAAACAACGTGGATAGCAAAAGTAAAAATGTTAATCTGTCAAGCTAAAAAAAAAAATGGTTTAGTCTCGATGGACACAAAATAAACATACTGTATAACAAACTATTTTAACTTCATCTGTTGAGTTTTATAATATAATTTTAACATTAATTACTATAATAAAAAATAGTTTAAGATGTGTACTACACTGATTTTATACACACTCTTAAGATTTCTCGTCCAATGTTAAATGCTGTGTCTCAAATTATCAGCTGTTTTGGGGTGCATTGTGGAGCGCTAGTGTAGTCCCATGTAGGCCAGATGTGGTAGCAGACCTCACTGACTATAGGCATTGATTATATAAACATACAATAGATAAACCATCCAATAGGAATATTTGTGCCAGTAATTTTGTTAGTTAGTGAGGCCCGCAACCACAGCTGGTTTAATCTGCATTACATTAACATGGGACTACACTAGCGCTCCACAATGGACCACAAAAACAGCTGATATTTTGAGACTCAAAATTTAACATTGGATGGGAAATCTATTTGTGTATAAAATCAATGCTATAGGCAATATTCTTCGTCTAGAAAATACTCAGTACTTTATATTCGCCTGAAGAGATTCATTTTTCTTTATTAGTTCTTTTAGCTATTGAACAAGAGTGTTTTATAGTGATAATTATTTTTTTTTTTTTTTTTTTTAGTTACTGGGTTTCTACCAGCAAGATGGGTTATTTTTATAATTTACCAAATAACAGCATTCGTTTTAAAATGTAAACTAAAAAAACTTCGAAACAACTGCCCCATCTTAGTATAGTACAAAATATCCGCTCGGTACACCTAATGACTCCAATTTACCTGGGAATGGAGCCGGATTTGCGTATTAATTTACATAACAAGTAGTGATTTTCTCGGTTAAGACCCATTAAGGTTCAAAATGTAATGAAAATTTGTACATCAGTTATGTGCTTATTAAGCGTATGCAAGTGTATGCCTAACTACAGGTCTAATTCACTTCTGCAAATCAAGAAGTCATTGTGATGTTTTTCCTTATATATTTATCCTGTTAACTCTTCCGTCCAAGGTTTGATTGAAAATAAACGTTTGAAATTCCCATTTAAAATCGTAGATGATAACTCCAAGTGACTCCAGCCCCCTTTCATGATTATGTGCTATAGGACGTAACAGGCTAAGTTGAACCAGTGATATAGGCATGTGCGGATTAACTTTAATAATGCCGCGTCAATGACCCTTAGCACGCTTCTCTGAACTACCCAAGTGATGTAAAAACATTACAATGGTTATATTACTGTTCGAATTTTTAAATGGAATTTCAGATGACGTATAAATATTAAAAACATGTCTGCTCCATGGCAACCCGTCAATAAATACTCTGAAGATGGAATAAACGTATTTATTTATACTTGCAGGTATATTTATCCATCACAAAACTATTTATTGACCATGAGGAAAACGTGGGTATTTTTTTCAAAAAAATTCATTATTCAGTATAAGATGCCGATCATCAAGATATGGGCGAATATGAGGGGCGAATGAGTGTCAAGTGTAGATGAACGTCTGTAGTTATTGTTACTAACTAAGGTCAACTGTTCCTCAGTAAGAGTTATTTATTAGTAGCCCAATAGCCAGAGCAATATGCGTACATAATCTGAAACAACATTTTAAAAATGACGCGCATATCTTAACAGTGATATATACTGTATACAGAGTGAGTTTTATGAGAGATATCAATATGAGACCTTGACCATACTTATTATAACAGTTTTTTTAAACTTTTCAAGCTGTTTAACATTTCCCTCTCTTTTCTAAAGGGGAGCAACTACACATTTTCAAATGCAAACCACTATCATGTGACCTCTAATTTTAAAGGTAATAAAAAAATTAATCCAATGATGCAAACTAGAGGTCTCTACGTTTAATTTAATAGAGTAAAAGACTAACTTACAACAAGTGAGTTTTGTCTCCTGGCACACCTGGATATTATTTAAACAGCCTGAGATATTAATATGAGACTTTAACCTTACATATTGTAACACTTTTTTTAATTTTTCAAGCTGTTAAAAGTTCATTTTGCCCCCTTTTCTAAAGGGTGGTAAAGGGGAACTACAAATTTCCAAATGTAAACTCCTCTCATGTGACCCCTCATTTTAAAGGTAATAAAAAAAGAAATCCAATGATGGAAACTAGAGGTCTCTACGTTTAATTTAAAAGAGTAAAGGACTAATTTACATTAACAAAATCATTTATGTGAGTTTTATGTCCTGGCACAGTTGGATATTATTTAAACGGCCTGAGATATAAATGTGAGACCTTGACCATACATACCTATTACACTCATTTTTTATATTTCAAGTTGTTAAACATTTTGTCCCCCAAGGTGGACAAAGGGGGACAACTAGAAATTTTCAAAGGAAACCCCTCATTTTAAAGGGATTAAAAAAATATATTCAATCATGCATAATATCTAATGATTTCTCTTCGTTAATTTCAGAAGCCCTTTCTGGTTTGGGTATTTATATTTTCCAGACTGTGTATCATTAAACCGTTGAATAATTCTTGTCACCGTAAACCTCGTCATGGGATTGATTCGGTCCAGAAAATCCTCATTGAATAAGTCTGCTACTTCACTGTAAGATCTTATACGGTCCCCATAACCTCTCATCTTTAACACAGTAATTCTTCAAACCTTCTATAATTAAAATAGAATAAGTAACACTATTCATCAGAAAAGTAAACTTGAACTAAAATTGTAAACTTGTAAAAATAAGCTGGAACTAAAATTGTTAACAACCTAAGCTATGAACTGATAAAATTCAAGTGGGTAGTACACAAAAGAAAGTCTAAAGTAAATTGATGAAACTGGTAAGATAAGAACAAGGGAAATTTCAAAGCATGTTAACTCATATAACGAAAACAGGACAAGAAAGTAAATGATTTTGTTAATGTAAATTAGTCTTTTAATCTTTTAAATTAAACGTAGAGACCTCTAGTTTACATCATTGGATTAATTTTTTTATTGCCTTTAAAATGAGGGGCCGCATGATAGGGGTTTGCATTTGAAAATTTGTAGTTGCCTCCCTTTGCCCCACCTTGGAAAAGGGGACAACATTTTTAACAACTTGAAAAAAAATTTAATGTGTTATAACATGTATGGTCAAGGTCTCACATTGATATCTCAGCCCGTTAAAACTATATCCAGGTGTGCCAGGACATAAAACTCACCCTGTATACAGTATATCAAATATTTAAAAGTGTCTGGAAAAATTCCAGTTTTCACCCTAAAAGCAAAAGAAAATTCGCTATATTTCCCATTAACATAACTTAACATCAGGCTACTGAGGTACAATAATAAGTTTACTGATGTACAATTGAGTCAGTCATGTACTTATGAGGTTTATGTATATGAATTATGCACCCATTCACCTAATTCGTTGGGGTACTTTTTAGTCACATAAGGATGGGATGACATACATTATTTATCCGACCATTCTTCTAGTTCATAGAGATGCTTATTTTTAACGTAGAAGGTTGGGATGATCCGCCCGTTCCTCTAGTTCACTAAATTACATTTGAGTCACGTAGTTATAAAGTTGGAAATACGTATATGGTTTATACACTCCTTTTTTAACTCCGAGATCCTTCTTTGACTAGTGATGTTTCAGTTCTAGTCGAGTCGAATCGAGTAGTTGGCATTTACTGTTAATACGGACAACTGTAAAATGCAAACACCATCCTAAGCCTAAGCATATGTTAAGTTTGGCTTTATTTGTAATTTTGTAAATATATATATATATTATATATAGTGATATATATATATATATATATATATATATATATATATATATATATATATATATATAGTGATATATCTGAACTGAACTGAATAATTTTGTATTCAACTTAACATTTGGTAAATAAAAACTTGTATTTCCTTCAATTTATTTCCTGTCTTCCTACACGTTTACCTGAAACTGTTTACTTTATCCTTTTCTTTAACTTATGACTTAGGATGTGAGAAAGTGTTAATTAATTGAAACAAGTGGATTATGAAGATTACGTCTGTTGACACATATCACACATCACATTTCTAAGCAAGCCAAGTATAGGCCTACTATTAACAATTATATTTCCCATCATTTCTTGTTAGCCGTATTAGTTAGGTCACATTTAAATATGTTTTCTATTTTCCTAAATATAACTGAACTGTGAAGTTCTATTGTAATAAAAACCAAACAATAGTTGGAATAACAAATTTCCGTTTGGTAACAATGCATTTTCTTGCCACCAAATAAAATTTGAAAACTTTGCCTGAAATGGGTAAAAAATTGGCTATATTTTGATGAGGTATGTTTTTATTTGGTACAGTTCACGGATTTTAGAGAAAAATTTGAAAAATAATGACACAGCTTTTAGTATTTTTGACATATTTCCATTAATTTTAATGATATTTTAATATATTTTCATAATTTTTTTACGCTGAATACGAATTTGAAAACTATTTAGCCAACAAATTATAACGGATTATTATAACGAGATATAATGGAAAAAAAATAGTTTCACGGTGAATCGCGATTAGCGGCCATTACATCATTATTATAACACTGACTATTAATAACAAAAACGGAATTCACATATATTCCCACCAGAACGGTAGAAAGATACCCAAATTTAACACAAATTACGATATTTCGTTGAGTAAATTAAGAGAAATTAGAATAAGTTAGGTTATGTTGGTTGGGTTAAGTAAAACGAGTCTTTTTCGGGCCGAACAAATTATTTTACTGAAAAAACACGATTATATATTCGTGTTAAGCATTAAAAAACATCAAAGTGAAAGAAATTCCTTGAAAAATAACAATTAAAAAAAATTTTTTTTCTATATCAGATAAAACTAGTCATTCGATTTGTCGAGATAACTGAGTCTTCTATGGTTCAAATCAACTTCCTCAAGAAATATAACTCATATTTCATCCCTTTTTCAACAAAAAATATTTTTTTGAAGTGGCTGGAAATTGCATAACTAAGTTACCCAATTTTAATCTTTCAATTAACCTAGAACACTATTATATTCTACATCGTGTAATGGACCTGTTAACGCCTGTTTTCAATTAAATTAACTCTTACAACAGGTCTTACACCTTCGTCTGCCGCAATTTAATCAAAATACTGTAGTTTCAAATGTTTGTCGCCGGGCGTTGGAGCGGCCGCGACTGGACGTCTAAAGTAGGCCTACTAACTCGTTCAATGATGGATTGTCAACATCTTCAATTTCCATAACTTTATAAGTAAATTATTTGAAATATTTCACTATTTGCAAAAACCTATTTATTTTGCGCCACATAAATCTTCAGGCTCACTCACAAACCATTTTAAGTTACTGTTTAGTGTTTTTGTTATTATGTGCAAATTTGTTTGGATCTATCTCGGCCATCGGACTGTAGCCGGTCAAAGAGTTCGTTCTTTTCATCTAGTTCGTTCATTCTATGTAGTTCGTTTTTGTTATTATGTGTAAATTTGTTTGGATCTATCTCGGCCATCAGACTGTAGCAGGTCAAAGAGTTCGTTCTTTTCATCTAGTTCGTTCATTCTATGTAGTTCGTTTTTGTTATTATGTGTAAATTTGTTTGGATCTATCTCGGCCATCGGACTGTAGCCGGTCAAAGAGTTCGTTCTTTTCATCTAGTTCGTTCATTCTATGTAGTTCGTTTTTGTTATTATGTGTAAATTTGTTTGGATCTATCTCGGCCATCAGACTGTAGCAGGTCAAAGAGTTCGTTCTTTTCATCTAGTTCGTTCATTCTATGTAGTTCGTTTTTGTTATTATGTGTAAATTTGTTTGGATCTATCTCGGCCATCGGACTGTAGCAGGTCAAAGAGTTCGTTCTTTTCATCTAGTTCGTTCATTCTATGTAGTTCGTTTTTGTTATTATGTGTAAATTTGTTTGGATCTATCTCGGCCATCAGACTGAAGCCGGTCAAAGAGTTCGTTCTTTTCATCTAGTTCGTTCATTCTATGTAGTTCGTTTTTTCGTTCGTTCAGTGTAGCTGTGCGCGCGCAATCCCTTTATCACTTCATAAAGACACTAAGCAACACTTCTGTTCCACTGTTCCATTGACGTAATTTTCTCAGTCATCACGTATGATTGTTATTACCTTCCCAGCTTTGTTGTTCACTTTGAATTGAACTAGTTCAAATCATTAAAGAACGAAGTAGTTCACTAAGCTGACTGTCATTCGTGAACTACCCATCCCAAGGCGTACTGTTAATTCATAATTACGTATATCAAACATAAAGTACGATTAAGGATAAAATAAAACACAAAAACACTTCCATTACTCATTCGCAACTTTTAAAACTGTTTATTTTTCAACCTAATTTAAGATGTAAATCTAATATTTTGAAAAATACAACTACTCCATCGAACTTCGAGTACTTTCGGAAGTTTCAAGCCAAGCTCGAGTATTAAAATACCCGCGATCAGATACTCGAAGTTTAGAGTACTCGCACAACACTACTCTTTATGCCATTTTCAACAAATCATTCATTTTGTGATATTGATTCTTGTCTTTTTACCTGTTCTAAATGAAACCATATACTTTTATATATATTATTTAATCAATCAAATATGAAACTGTTTTTAAACCATGGGATTTGTCTAACTATGAATGAGGGCTGGCAGGCTGGACACCTCACCCCCTCCCCCCACCATCACCATGTCATAATACACAGGTAGTTAATTGCACACTTCAGCACGTCATTTTGGCGGCACCCGGTGATGGTACATTCATCACTCGCCGGCGAGTCATCCTCCATGATTGCCTTCGACCTCGGTACCCTCAGCTCCTTCCGGTTGACCGCTCCTCGTAATGGTGGAACACCCAGGGTGGCCGACATCATCAAGGTGAAAATTGTGAGCTATAGAAGATAACAGTTACTACAGATTCCGCACGTTGAGCGATATTTTAAAATGGGGGTTTAGAAGCGAAGAACAACAAAAATGAGTGGAAATCACACATTAGTTTTACGAATTATGTACGTTATATTTATTTTTTTAAGTCGAATATTTATTTGTAATAGTTATCCATCCGTTGAATTTTTATTTTTATATATTAGCAAAATATTAATAAATGTACTAATTCAATGATCCTGCACCTAAATTAAGTATCGAATTCTATGTTACGTGCCTCTTATATTAAGAAAATTATTCTGTTGATTACGTTCATAACATTTTGAACCCTTCTTTTAAATTAATAATACATTACAAATTAAATAGATTAGTGAACATTTTGTTCCAAATAAACACTATTTGCATTATAAATTCTAAACAGGATAAATTCTAATACAAACACAACCAAAATCAATGAAATCAAAAATTTTAGTGATGGAGAAAACTTTTAACAATCTTATGTTGCTCTTGCTACATGATTTATCATTAATGAATAAAATATGACTGTATAGTAAGTATATATATCCTATAAATATAATTGATAAATATTTTAATTTGGAAGAAGGTCTTTGTAATAAATTATCTTTTAGCCTAATGTAATAAAACTCCTATTATTTAACTACTGCTAAACATTTTCACATTTTTTTGGTTTTTGGAGTTTTTAGTTCTTACCACAGTATTTTTCCCCTACATTTAACTAGGAAAACTTACCACAAGTTCAAAATAATGTAGCATCGTGGAATAAGAAGCTATTTGTATCTTAGGATATAATGCATATCCGTTAAAAAATGTACCTATCTATTTTAATTCTCTTTTTTTATAATAGAATAAAATGTTATTTCTTCATACATAATAACAATACAGTACAAGTGAACGTCACACAACACAAATATATTACAATATAAGGTGTGTACTGTATATGTACAAACACGTATTATGCTGATAAAAAAATAAATATATAATAATAATATCATTACATATTACACAGCTACCTCACATTTAAGAAAACAAGTACCAAAATACGTAAGTATAATCGGGTAATATTGTTTCAGACAAAGCCGTTTGTTTTTTATTCAACGTTTTAACACAAATCAGCATAAAAGGAAATAGTCCTTTATACAGAATTTCCAGTAACTTCAATACATTTTCAAACAATGGCAGACTGTGACATCACCACCACCTCAACATTCTGACACCCTGACCCTACCCTGTACTGACACTGACACCAATTCTGACACAGTAGCTGACACTCACACACTACACGAAGTAAAAAATGCAAATATAAGTCTTAACAGGAAAACAATTTGAGAAGTTTCCAAACATAAGAGAAACCGTAATAAGCCTATGTTACGTAAATTGAGTCATAAGATTAGTAAAAACAAAGTTATTTTTTCAAATACTTTTGAAGTACTCAATGATATGACCGGTACTCTCCCCAACAAATGTAATACTCTGACACGCTGTGCCCCCAAGGCTCCTATGTATAATACTCCGACACACTGTACCCCCAAGGCTCCTATGTATAATACTCTGACACACTGTGCCCCCAAGACTCCTATGTATAATACTCCGACACACTGTGCCCCAAGACTCCTATGTATAATACTCTGACACACTGTGCCCCCAAGACTCCTATGTATAATACGCTGACACACTGTGACCCCAAGACTCCAATGTATAATACTCTGACACACTGTGCCCCCAAGGCTCCTATGTATAATACTCTGACACACTGTGCCCCCAAGGCTCCTATGTATAATACTCTGACACCTGTGCCCCCAAGGCTCCTATGTATAATACGCTGACACACTGTGACCCCAAGACTCCAATGTATAATACTCTGACACACTGTGCCCCCAAGGCTCCTATGTATAATACTCTGACACACTGTGCCCCCAAGGCTCCTATGTATAATACTCTGACACCTGTGCCCCCAAGGCTCCTATGTATAATACTCTGACACCTGTGCCCCCAAGACTCCTATGTATAATACTCTGACACACTGTGCCCCCCAAGGCTCCTATGTATAATATTTTCACTAGAAAAGGTAACAATGGCAGTAATATTGTTAGCACTAAAAGTAGCACAGTTAAAGCTAACGTAAATAGTGTAGCACGTTTATGAATCGCTCTATGAGTAAGTTCTTGAGAGCTATTGTAAATAGCGTAAATAGCAGATGTAAATGTAAGTCTAATAATGTTCCCAAACCAAATCCATCGAGTGATTGTTCAAACTCTTTAAGTACTGAGCTAAATGCTATGGGTAGCCATTGCACATTTTCTAACACTCATGATCATGTAAATTTACACCACTGAAATTGGCAGATTTACATATGCTTTAAAGGACTACCAGTGGAGATATGTTTTTGCTTGATTTAAACATTGGACTTAAGGATTCTTGCATGTCGGAAAGTAGACTGGAAGACACCAGAATGTCTGATCAATCCAGCTTAAGTTTACTGACTTAGGTTTAGGCCGAATAAAGTAGATCTACTTTTTACTTACCAATTTAGGTTTTTATACCAATTTTACTCAATTTTAATTATTCTCTTCTTTCTTGTAGCGATCACAATAAAAAATGACGAACTGTTAAGTTAGATTGGATAGTTCCAAGTGCGAGAGGTCGAAATTTGTCAACCTAATCCGTCTCTTCCCCAAGCTCTGAGTGGATTCGGCCTTAAACTAATAAGGCTGTAGTATTACCATATAAATCTCATATGAATATTTTGAATTTTGTAACTACACAATTTAGAATCATGATAGATAAATACATTTAGTAAGATTTATTTTTATTATCCCTTAAATATGACATTTGATTTTTGCATCTCCGGAATACAAAATGTTGTTTTTGTTTGTTCGACTCAACGACTTTTAAATGTATAACTGCGTAATATCGGGCTTGGCTTTAAATAACAGTTGCTGATACTTGTGTTGCATGGTAATTTAGTTCAAGATAGTTTAAATATTGTAATAGTTAAATTTCGTTCTGTAAATTATTCAACCAAAAATGACTCGATCCTTTTGCTCTACCAGCATTTTGCTAATGCCAGCCAAACAAATTAGCCTTTTTTAAATGTTTCTGTCAGATTTATAGAGCAACTGTTTTATGTTTACTTTCATTTATTTGATTATCTGATTGTACAAACAAGTGAAATTTTATTTACAGTAGCAACGTCTGCATTCTTTCATGATTTTTTCTATACTGTAGGTCCAATGTTTATTAAATAAAGCAATTAGACCTCTATATTTTAGATGAATTACTGTTAATGAAATGTTTCAATAGTTGTAGTATTGCAATAATGTTACAATTAGCTGAATTGATGGTGAACAATGGAGTTTCAATTCACAGATGAACGGGTAACAGCGTAATAACTCAATTCCGTGGGCAGTAATTCTCACATTCGTTCCTCCGCGGGACGTGCTTTCTCTACATACGAAGTAATACTAGAGTGTGCCGTATAATCTCGTCTAGGATGAACACATCATCTCCAGTCCAGGTCAGCCACGAGCGTCGCCGCGTGTAATCAAAGGCCACTACCATTCCAGCTGGGTAGAGACTTTATCCAGCGCGCGCCAGACCCACGGCGTCACCTGTCGACCGCTGATGTCTTTATTTTCTCTGTGGAGTAATCCCGCCGTCCTTGGTTCAGTGCCGAGCCGCCGCTCGCGCTGCCATCGCGCCATGTTTTCCTAGAAGACCTTCTGACAATCTCAGCTTGGGTTCATCGCTTCATTACATTTTTCTTTTTACTCCATCCACTTCCCTCAAGATACGGAATCGCGATCCGAGTCATTTACGAATTCTTAAATTGGTCAAATAAATTTGAGTTTTTTGCTTTTTTTTCTTCGGCGTGCTGCACGCAACAACGTCCTGGCGTGCTAAACCTCCATCTGTTACCAGAGATGCTGTAAACTGCATAAATGAGTTTCACCGACTTTTCTCTTAGTATTAATTGTGTCCTATGGAAATTAATATTCATGGGCAACATTTTCTTATAACCATTTTATAGGTTTAGTATATAAAAGTGTATGAACAAATGTATTTAATTAATTATTTTACTGGGTACAGTCATTGATCCAAGTATAAAACTAAATGCGCAATAATTAACTATAGGCAACTATCTAGACCTAGACTATACTGTATAGAAATGCGAAAATTGTCAACTAAGAACCATATATACCCAACTATTTACTAGAGAAGAAAACATGACAACAAAATTAAGATAACATAAAAACACTGACAAAAGCAATTCAATTAAAAAAGGAACAAAAATAATACCAATCAAAAGTAATACCTTGCAAACAGCCAATAACTTAAAACAATAAATAAAATCGTCAGAATAATAGAATTAAGGTAATAATAAATTTATATCACTAATGAATACAGTTAAAACAATAAACATAACAATTTAAACAATGGTGAAACAAAAGTGGTTAAGATTCAACAACAAATACCGAGAAAACTTTTACCGAGGTGGCCGTTTCCCAAAACGCCAAGTTACCACTGGGAAATCGACAGCTCCAATAGAGACAGACATGCAGAAGACATGTACAATAATTCTACCGTCAGCGGGCAAAAACATGTCATTCTATTTTAACTGTATGATTATTAACGGTCCATTCTAGAGGACCATGAGTTTATATTATGAGTTTTTTTATTTATGCAAAATCGTCACGAATTACTTGTAAAGTTTCACATATTTAACTGTAGAAAATCATAAAAATACTTAATTATGTACAAAAACCAACTTATGGTCTACTCGAAAAATGTCTTCGCTTAACAAATGCATTGTAAGTGTTACGATATGATTATTGTTACGCACCGAATAGTTGAAATAGAAACCCACGTTTTGGCGTTTTCGTCGAGCGAAACGGCCACCTTAAGACCATAAAAAAGGAATTCTTTTCGAAATGATGAGTTCGTAGGTTAACTCTACAACGAAGGCCTGGACATCTAAAATACCGTTAAGGAGACGAAATAAGGAAAGTGAACATTGTATATTTTGTTTTGATAAAGTGGCAGGAAACCGAGAGAAGCAGCAATATCTTGTATCGGAGCATGATGGTACAAGACGCAGACCAACAACCCTTAGAAAAGAATCTTGCACAGCAGTTCATTAGATAGAGTGGATAAATGAAGATTCCTAACAGTCGAATAGTACTCCAAAGAAAACATCATCATCATATAACAGTATAGCCAAGGTTACTAGAGTACACCTAGAGTTGCATTATAGAAGCCTCAGCGTTATGCTGGAAGCGGGCATACCTAAATACTTCTTTGGTCTATAGCAAATGATATCCACGTATGCATTGCAGCCATCGATGTACTGTATATAAGAATAACTACCTGTACTGTATATAAGAATACAAACAAACAAAAAAAACCACGTAAATTTTAGTACTTTTAGAGTAAAGCTCAACTTAAACATTTCTAAAACAAAAACAACTAAAGAAAGATAAGTTAGTGAAACTTCGACCACACTGAAGAAGGTTATTATTTGTAGTCTGTACAAATTTTAGAATTCTTACTTTTTTTACCAAATATTTTGTTGTAATATTTGTAAACCCTTGCAATCTTAAAAATGGCTGATTATAAAAACTTCCAAAACAGTTAAAAAATACCGGATTGAAAAATAAAGTAAGATTATAAAATGGTAAGTGCGATTTTATATCACATGATAATTCAACAGACATTAATGTGCCATAAATCGCGCAACCGGCCGGACCACCGGGCGCGTTGTTACCACTTCATGCAGCTGGACTACCACCCCGTATTTAGGGGCCTTATTAGCTATGAATGACAGGTAAACATGTTACAGCTAAAGGCTGATGAATCACTCACAGTTACTAGAAATCTGATTAGTACATCCTGCAAATCACCAATATAGGGTGGCTCTTATTTTCACGTTACATTAAGCTTGATACATGTGAAATTTACATAATTGTAAATACTGTAAATAAGTTTTTTTTATTTGACAATCTTTTTATAGCTATAACATTGTTAAACCTGCCATTGGATGTTCAAAGCCCTCATGATAAAAGGTGATGGAAAAAGGTTTAAATGTATATAGAAAACATGATTGATTAACTGTTCAATACTTCCACAATAATAAACCTATCGTGCACTGTTTAAATACTTCGAGGCGCACGATTCAGCAACGCCGTAAAGCTCAAGGGAAACTGGGTTTGAAGTGCTTGGCCGGGCGAATTACTTACCATGATGTAACATTGATATAATATGTTGAATTATCATGTGATATAAAATCGCAAGATTTTTTTATCGCAATTACCGTTTTATGATCTAACTTTATTTTTCAATCCGGTATTTTTAAACCATTTTGGAAGTTTGTATTATCATCCGTTTTTAAGAGTGTAAGGGTTTACAAAAATTACAACAAAAAATTTTGTAAAAGAGTAAAAATTACAGATTTTGGACATACTACAAAAACAATCTTATTCCCATGTGATTAAAAGGTCTCGCTCACTTATCTTTAGTAGTTTTTGTTTAAAAATGTTTTGAAGTTGAGCAAAACTCCAAAATTGCTAAAATGTCATGTTTTTTTGTATTCTATCCGCTATAAAAAAATTCTTAAAGCCCTTTAAAAACATGTTAGTTATTTTATATTTCGTAGGGTTAAATAAGTAAAATTTTTTTGTACGACACAACGAAATCGGATGATTATTTTTTTTTAGCAGAGGTTCAAACTCGAGTATAAGTACGCGCGCTGAAGTCCTGGCTGGCCTACTAGTCATATAAAAACATCGACTCTGAGCGAGGCGGTCACAGACAGATCGTAAAGGGTGATTGTTTACGCGTTTACGGAGAATTTGTATTTTGGTATCTCTTATAATTAGACCAGTATTTAAAATAAAATCATCAAATAGGTTAAGAGTTTGAAAGTTAACAAATTAAAACGTATATCAATAACAACTATTAAATATATCATAAAAAATTATAAATCAGTTAATAACTTTAATTGAAATTAAGTAACTAAGAAATATATACTTCTTACTGTCACTAAGAAAAATATTTCTGTGATTTCCCGTATCGTTAAAATACATATAGCCTAATTTTTATGTAAATTGGTTTAAAATAAAAATGACGAGTTGGGAGTGACTCGTCAGTTTTATAAAACTCATGGACTGTTTTTCTAACGACACATTTGTCGACACATCGTCTAGTTCTGTCGCTGTTGTTTTTCTCTTGTATTTTTTGGGAGTTGTGAACGAACACTCTCCTTCCGCTGAAGTGTCCAATAAACACTATTCACGCCGAATTTCCTTTATAAGAGTTTTTGAAATGCTACATGCAACTGCAGTTCGTTCTAACGATTTTTTACGGGTATTCGTTGTTCATCTCTTAATTTGGCTTCATTCGCCATGAACTCACTTACTCTCCAAATAATTTCCCTAGTCTGACTTCTAGTAATTTTTCCTTGGGCTACTTTAGGAATAAAGTGAGCCATAGTTGAGGCAAAGGAATAAATAAAGGAACTAAAGGAATAAACAATTTAGGATTTACGTTCACTAATCTTACAACCTTAAGAGTCTGCAGAGGCTGTCGGCCATGTTGGTTTAAATCTCATTAGAACGATGTTTTTTTTTTCGAACCGGACAAATGATCACGCGTGTCAAAATTTAACAGTTATTTTTAAACGGTCTTTTCCAAACAAATTGCATTTGATCAAGAGTGAAATTACTCGTTGAACTGCTTTGTGGATTCATAATTAGTTTAATAGAATAAATATAAAAATTATTTAGTTTGAAGTTTTTATTTTCACCTATTTTTGAAAACTAGGCGTATGTATTCATAATATCAAAAGCAAACCCAATTCGCAATATGATATCATTTTAAATGACACCTCATACACAACGTTTGGTAAATAAATAATGATAAAAATATGGATTCAAAATAACGTTGTTTTTATGAGAATTAAACCAGTATGGCTCTGCAGACTCTTAACACACTTAAGGGACAGAAAAAAAAACACAATCTGACTTAATACACTACAGTAGTTTGATAAAAACAAACATATAACCAACTAAATAATTGTTTATCGTACACTTAAGTAAACATTCCTAACACGCTAAACCACAAGCAAATACATCGCACGCAGTCTGGAAACGTACTGAATGTGCATCCGTAGATAACAATTTTCAAGCGTGGGAAAGTCTGGCAGTAGCGAATGTTTCCAGGACTGCAGGCATATTGGGCCCTCCACCCGTCTCCTCCCTATCACCGCTCGGCGGGCTCGGGGCCGGACCTTCACCGCGCGGTCTACATTGCTTTTTGAATCCGATAGTAGATCGCTCGCTCCGTGGTAGGCTGCCGATCGCTTCCGCCACCACTTTGTTGGTAAAAGGAGCTTCCGCCACTCTAAGTTGCCCATGTTTGATCGGTTTCTCTTATTACACCAAAAGATTTGTAGGAATTAATGAAAGGTAGTTTATGATTGAAAATTCATTTTTCAAATTATTATATTTTTTAATACCTACATCTTTAGGGAAAAATATTTAATAACAACATTAAAACATTAAAACAGTAGGTATATGAAACCACAATTATCATAATTATATTATTAACTTTTCAAATTATTAGATTTAATGCATTTTAAGGAACAATATTTATGAACATTATCATTACCATAAATGAGGATACATTTTGCTAATTATTTTTATATTATTAAATTTCGAGGAAATAAAAAATAGTGTTAACCTAATTTCCACGTGAAATCACAACTGAAACCCCTTTTAGGCCACTACAGTATATTATTATTATTTATCTATGAACTATGACTATTTTTTCGTTGCGCGCTCAGTATGGTTGTATGTAAAACAAGAAACAAGCATCATAAAAGTTTTACTATTGGCTAAAAATGAAAAAAATAAAAAACTGTTACACATACAGAGGCGTGTATGGCACTAGCTACCAACTCTTGCCAACAAACGGGGGAGGGGCCGAATACGCACCATTAACGCTGCAGTCAGCGATCTAGTTATTCTTATATATATCTATGATTCCAGCTCATGGAAGAAACAAAGATAACACCAATATCATTGACTTCTCTGACTCTTCTTAAAAAAATGCTAATATTGTAATAAATAGGTTTTATGGACCTTTCATGTGACTTAAATTGCATGGAGTTCGTAATAATCCTAATGCAGTAAGCTTTTAAATATTTATGAGGTTACTGGAAGAGACATGCAGGTATAGGGTGTAGTGTTTTTCGTGTATATTCGCATGATCAGCAAAAAGCAAACATTGTAGTTTAGTTCTGAAGGGAATTAATAATGAAAAGGTTAAATACACTAGGAGCTAAGTGACAATCTGCGAGACTCAAAGGGTAGTTGCTAACAGACTCATGAGATCTTGAAGAAGAGTCAGCAGTTTTCGGTGCTTGTTTCAGACTCTTCGCATTTAGATTACTAATCCTTTAGAAGTCATGATGTGAAATAGTTCCACCTTAAGATTCTGCAGAGGCTGTCGGCCATGTTAATACAATGTTGGTATTTACTTCATATTTAATCTAATTGGAAGTTAAGGTTAAAATTAATAAAATATGGTTTACAGTAAACGCACAGAGGAATATTGCAAATTAATTTAACGGCCCTGTTTTGCAAAATTAACATTAAATGTTTATAAAGCTAACCAAATTTCATTATTCGTTACTGTAAAAATTAATATGTGCCAATCATTTTACATATGCTTCATAACCTATGCAGTATAATTGGTTGAGTGCGTAATGTAGGTAGCAATAACTATTTGACAAACTCAAAAATTTACTGTAAAATTACTGTAACTTAAAATGTTGTAAACAAAATAATTTCAATTACCTGTTTTCTAACATTTGAAGTAGTTTGTAATTAATTATTAAAATCTGAACACATAACCTCAACCCGGCAAGCAGTACTTCTGACATGCGCAGTAGCGAGCGATAAGCAGCAGTGCAATGCATTTTAGGTTTTAACAGCTGACGTCGCTGATACGTACAGATTGAACAAAAAACTACTTTGGTTATGCATTCGCATATATTGAATGTAAATATTTTATTGGGCTCTGACTGTTATAAAACTTACAACTCCCTGGCATGAAAAACGCTTTATCGTACATATTTAAATTTACAGTTTATTAAATTAAGTCTATTTCATATCATATACGAGTACATACAAAATTCCTAATGGAGTCTTAAAATATGGACAAGTTTTTTTTAAAGTAAACTGCAATTTTTACAATACAATCTAATTGGAAGGCTAAAATAGGGTTTACAGTAAACGCAATGATAGATATTACACATTAATTTAACGACCCTGTTTTGAAATGTTAACTTTAAATGTTTATAAAACCAACCAAATTTAATCACTCGTTACTCGGTAATCAATATGTGTCAGTCATTTTACATATTATAAATATTGCTTACATTGCTTCCAGTAGCTATATTCGAAATGTATGTAGGGCCTACTACACATTTCTAACACAAGCGTTTTATACAACATAAAATAACACTCTTATTTTATGTTGTAGTCATTTCTGTATATTTAATTGCAGAATGTCAATATTTTTTTAATCCAGTTGTTTTGAGGTAATTACAAACCATTCACGTCTATTTTTCCCCGTTAATCTTCTGTTTTCATGCATTAGTTAGCTACAATTATCCAGTCCAACTAGTCTTCCGTTAAAGCAGTTTTGCAGGACACATTCCATTCCAGGTATGGAAGGAATGAGAGAGAAAAATGAGGAACGAAAAAGGAGAATGCCCCGAAGAGCAGCAGCACTGGAGCTTGTTAGAGGGCAATCACGAAGCAGAGCCCCTGGGGATGACCGCTGGGTCACCCCGCTGAGTGTCAGTGATGAATATGGATTAGTGGCGATGATTGGAGGGTTCAGAGTACAGGTGTGATGGAGCGAGTGTTAGCGGCTAGGTAATTGGCTGATATGGCAGCGACAGGATCAGCTGATCGCAGAACTACCAACGTAACACAATGTAATATGGAAATTGCCTTGATGGCTCAGGGTTGCCAACTGTCAAAGTGGTGGCAATGACATGATAGTCGCTACAGATATGTAGATCCTGATTTAATTCTGAAAAAAAACGAAGGCTTTACATGGAGTTTCTATGGGGAGGTTTGATGATTTTATTTCAATTTTATTTTGTCTTTCAAAGGGCAAAGCCAGTAAATAAAAAACATAATATTAGAAGAGATAAAATTAAATTTAACTAAAGGAAAGTACAATTTACAAAATATAGATTTAAATGCTAAATATGTGGTAAAAATACAAGTTACAAATAAAAAAGAAACGTCAATTACTATCAAAGTCAAAATATTGAAAAAAAACTGACATTAACATGAACATTGCAATACAAAAAACATGCAAAGTACGCTAATATAAGATTTTTAGTCTGTATCTTTGGAAATAAATAAATATTTAATTGTAATAAATAATATTACAATACAATAAGATCTTAAGGAGCAAAAACCTAGGAATATTTGACAGTTCATATATTTAAAACAAAAGATAAATATACATAATATTCAATTAATTAAACAAGTATTTGTGTAAATTATTGCCTTTATCAAACAAGGAAAGACAGAACTGCGGGCTCAAGATAAGTTAAATGCATTCCAGGGTAATATCTAACATATTTTCTAGATGTGATTGAAAAATGCTGATATAAAATAGTTAAAAATTAACTTTACTCTAGATTACGGAAAGTGGACTTTACAATTTTCTTATTATTATAAGCCATTTAAAATTATTTATATAGATTTGTACAAATATGAACTGTTGTTAGTTGTATGTGAGTTTACACCTCCATAATAGGCTATTTTCCTTCACCACCAACAAAAGAGTGCTTTGTAAAATACACTAAACATTTCCTTTTAATCGTTTTTCTGATACATCTTTTCACAAATATCTTATAGGATAGCTTTCATTTTTTATTTTCCTTCCTTCCTTTTTTTTCCTTTTTTTCTCAAATGTAGATAAACACAAAAATCATTAATAGCTATCTCCATAAAATTGACAGTTTAACTTCCCCCTTTTTACATTAAACACAACTCTTTCAGAATTGCTTCTATTCATGATAAATAAAGATGTTTTCCTTTTCACCACAAAATTTTTTATCAAGATGTAAACATTTCAAATTAGATTCTATAAATCAAAACTGTTTCCCATGGTATAGGTGCTTCATACATAAGTCTAGATGTTTAAATTTAAAGTAAATCAACTGACTTAATAAATTGAATTTTTCAAAAAGCCTAATTCTTGGAACGAAGAAAAAATAACAAAGTGTAATGGAATAGACCTTCTATCATATAAAGGTCTAGACAGTAAGTGACAATTAATTATTTTTAACAATACAATCTCTTGAGTCTTTTCCATGGTCGAAATCTTTAAATTTTTATAAAAACCCCCAAAAATCTATAACTGTCAGAAATAATTATTTTCTAGGAAGACTCTTACTAAATATTTCAAAGATCTAGATTAACTTCTTTTGATAAACCCAAACCTTACAAGCAATGAGAATGACCTCAAGATTCTCTACATACCCCTCATTAAATTCACGTCTTTTGCTTGCAACGTTTCAGAAATTCTCATTTATGTTTATTTCTTTAGGTGAGGATTAGTTTTAGAGAAATGTTGGAGAAGAGAGGTACCATGTTGAACTTAAAACCTGCTTTTTTATCAAAGTTAAATTACTACTATGTGGTAGGTATATAGGCTAAGTTTTTTGAAAACTAGACGGTTTTATTTTTTTTCATGATCCATTATTAATGCCTTTCAATTTTATATATGACTACAAGTCCATTCAAAAATTTATCACTCAAGGTCAAATATTGTCATATATGTTAAACTCGAGTAACTATTTTGTTGTTGTTGTTTAGGACAAATAACTAATTAGTAGGCCTACGTAGTTTAATTAAATCACAAGCTCTTATTATTATTATTATTATTATTTTTTTTTTACATAGAATAAATTCAATTTAAAATTTTGTAATTGATTTCAAAACCATTTGCAAACAACAAAGAGAATTGGACATTTTGTTAATACCCAACCAATACCACACATTGTTTGTACAGTAACATTGTTGATAGTAATATTATTTGAAAATGAAAGTTGCTTTTCTTATGCAGTCATAATTTATTATGTTGAAATCAAATTTAAAATATTCTATTGTATGAAACGTTTATTACATTGATTGTTGCTTACAATAATTGAATCATTTTAATGACATTATTGTAGGAAACCAGTCTAGTCCAGGTTTGCATTAAAACTTTATTTGCAGTCTATTCCTAAAATATGTTATAAAACGTAGGCTTCTTTCCAAATAAAGCTTAAAATACATCAAGAACTCAAGAGTGAGTGAAGTTGCAATTTATATTGATCAAAGCTGAATTTGAAATGCCATTTAATTAAGACTTGATTTGTCCGCAGGTTCTGCTGTTGGCGTGGCAAGAAGGCTGCAGTGCCCAGTGGGTCAACAAATCTCCTATGGACGAAGTAACTCAGAAACTGAAAAAGGAATTCAACTCACAGATTGCAGATATTAAAAACAGAACATTGAATGTTCTTGTGCATGAGGCAAGTATTTAGTTCTCTGTAGAATTGTCTTCTGAGATTCTTTATCAAGAATATCTATTAACCATAATTATAAACCTGTAATGATTTTTCTAAATTAATTTCAATCTAAAGCAGTCCAGTTAAAATTGAACTAAAATAGAATTTAAAACGATAAATTATAAGGTAGACTAACGATTCATGGCTACACACAGGCGACCAGCCCAATAATAGGATTTTAGCCTGATATGTTGATAGACAAGTGCTATTAATTTTAGCCTGATATGTTGATAGACAAGTGCTATTAATTTTAGCCTGATATGTTGATAGACAAGTGCTATTAATTTTAGCCTGATATGTTGATAGACAAGTGCTATTAATTTTAGCCTGATATGTTGATAGACAAGTGCTATTAATTTTAGCCTGATATGTTGATAGACAAGTGCTATTAATTTTAGCCTGATATGTTGATAGACAAGTGCTATTAATTTTAGCCTGATATGTTGATAGACAAGTGCTATTAATTTTAGCCTGATATGTTGATAGACAAGTGCTATTAATTTTAGCCTGATATGTTGATAGACAAGTGCTATTAATTTTAGCCTGATATGTTGATAGACAAGTGCTATTAATTTTAGCCTGATATGTTGATAGACAAGTGCTATTAATTTTAGCCTGATATGTTGATAGACAAGTGCTATTAATTTTAGCCTGATATGTTGATAGACAAGTGCTATTAATTTTAGCCTGATATGTTGATAGACAAGTGCTATTCATTTAGTTAGTTTAAAATAATATTTAGCTATTTTTTGTTTACTTGCCACCTGATATATAGACTACATATTCCTTTCTGTTCAACTATAATATCTTGTAATTATGTTGTTAGCGCTATTTGATATTTCTATGTATCATTCATAACTGATCACTTTTTGTCTAGTGTTCAATAAAATGTTTCAACTGGTTGGAATATCATGCTGTCCTCACAATAATCAGAACATTGTAGCTTAAACTATATTCCTATAAAAAGTACAATGGTAAGAACCTTATAAGTCTCAAGTGTCTAATATATTTTTATCATTTTAATATATAGGGATCTCTGAACTCTCTGATAAGCTCTCTTGGTTATTGTTTCTGGCTTATTTAGAATAACAATTATTATATTTATTTTACTTTTAAATTTATATCTTAAAAACAAAAGGTGTATTAAGCTGGAATTAAGTATGGTCCTTTATAACATTACCATCCATTTTGAGAAAATTTATTGGTTTTCTGTACCAAAATTTTCAAAATGGCGGCCAATTAAAATTTTAAATTCAAATAACTCATAAACTAATAAGTATATTAAAAACCACTCGGAAATTCAATTACAAATCCAATGATATAACGTGTTTAAATAAAAAAAAAAAAAACAAAGAAAATATAATTTATGTGGCAGTACATACAATGCAATGTGCAACATCTATGTAAACAGCTGATGATAATAAAAAGTAATTTGTGATAGTCTTAAATCAGCTGACTAATACAACAATAAAACTTATGTAAACATCTGATTTAGGACTATCGCAAATTACTTTATTATTATCATCAGATATTACATATTGTGTGTTGCACATTGTACTGACATATTGTACATACTATCACATGAATTATACTGTCTTTGTTATTTTTCATCCGATTTTTAAAAACGTCATTGGATTAGTAATTGAATTTCCAAAAACTATTATTTTGTATAATATTGGTTTATGAGTTGTTAAGTATTTAATGTTTTAATCACCGCCATTTTGAAACTTTTAATACAGGAAAATCAATAATTTTTCTCAAAATGGATGTTAATGTTATTAAGGATCATACAACATTTAAGCTTAATACGCCTTTTTTTTTTTGAGATATAAATTTAAAATTTAAAAAAATTTGTGGTTGCAAGAATAACCAAGGTGTTTTGGACACATAAAAAATGATAATTATGATTCTAAATGCACCAGAAGCAATAAACAAGAGAGTTTATCAGAGAGTCCAGAGACACAGTGTATAATTATCAACTATATTATCTTAATTACCAAAATTGTTAAAACAATAAAATGTTTATAAACTAAAATTTACTTTCTGTTCAGATTTGTCTGGAATTACACACAACTAATACAGAAATAAACAGAAAATGGAACTTATATCAGGATTGATTCTGTGCATTATAGATAAGATGTTAAGCTTTTCACACAGGTAGGGCCCCGAAGTTGAGGTTCTGCAGGCGGTTGGCCTGTAATACCTCTGTGTACACGGACGAATCACTACGATCATATTTAACGAACCAATTTTATCTGTAACGGAAATTTCTCTCACTATAGTCAACAGTTTGTAAAGTTATTTATCATTTTCATTCTGTTTTAGATGACGCCATACACTTTGCTTCTTGAAGACGACGGCCGAAAGGAAGTCGCAGGATACATAGGAGAATTGTGGAAGGTCTTGGAAGCGAAGCTAGGATTCAGGTTAAAACTTGTATATAAGACTACAATACTTGTTTATGTGCGAGTATTCCATAGATAGAGCGTCTAATGGTATTTCACCAGCTATTTTTTTTATTCCAAAGTCATTACTGAAACATTTTGGATCGAAGATGTCCAAATATTTACATTTAAAAACTGTTCTTTTAGAAAATTATATCACACATAGGTGAATGTTTTTAATAATATAAACGTTATATTTTTAGCAAGGGGTGTGGGTGTACACTATAAGTATATTGTGTTCAATCCCCTAATTTGGAATTACCAAATATAATAAATCCAAATATGAAACAGAATTCCTAAGGGATGGATGACTCACATGTAATTTTTCAGACATGATGATGACAACTCATGTAAATAAACATATCCAAGACTGATCAAAATGTTTTTTAATAATAATTTAATGTGTAAAAAATAACTTAAAATTACAAATTATCATTAATTTTGGCTCAGAAAGGAAACAACACGTGATATGCCTCATACATAATTACGTAGATAACATGAATTGAGATTGTACCCTTCATATTAAAACTGAACTAACTTTTTATGGTCACTCATAACTCTTATGAAGTACTATCAAATCAATGAACACTGATCTATAGAGCTGTATATTCTATTTTAAATTACTATCCCAGTGAGTTCATACCTATATAGAGGGCATATTCGCTTTGGCCAATCTATTCTCCCTAGAAAGAAAACTTACTATCGTTTATCCCCTGCTCAACTTTGAAATGAACAATGTGTAACAAACATCACTACTAACACCCACACAGTGCAGCTGTGAAAACTTACCTTTAATGTTTAAAACTCTTCTTTCATCAACAAACGAACAGCGATAACGAAGACCAATGTGTAAGTGTATGCAAAGGGAAGCTAAGTACCTGTTCTATAAGTTAATTCCTGTACTGTAAGTTGTTGAACAGAACGTTTTGTCTACATCAGCAGATTGTTAATTGATATTCTAATAAATCACATTAGAAGTGTGTTACAATGTATGGATAGGTTTGGAAACCTTTTTAGTAATTTAATAATATATACTTTTAACTATATTAGACACATGACAGTGAAGTCAATCGTTAACAGCACTTGAAATAGTCTTTAAAGTATAAAATTGGAAGTATAGTTATATTTTTCTAGGGCTAATATGTCTATTTAACAATTGGTATCATAAGAAAGATTCCTGAAAAATTTACCCTTTTTGGCTAACCACTCACAAGTCTGCTTCTAAACATTATTTGTCTACTAATATTTGATACCAAAAGCATTACTATCGGGTCTATCTATATATTTGAATTAATATTTCAGCCGAAGACATGAATGGTTTTTGTATGACATTTCCTTCGTGTGAATAAGTGAAAAATTTTGATTTTAATTTTATTTATGAGCTATATAATCAATTCATTTGTTTAAATTACAATTAAATATTAGTATATACCTCTCTTTTACAAAGTTAACCTACGCTGTTACTAATCAATACTGTTATGTATATTAAGGCACACTATGAAGCAAAATGTGACACATAAGTCCTGAACGAGAAGACACATCAACCCCGTTTGTTCACAGAGCTAGTGTTATACTGTATTTTACTGATAAAAGCCATAGCCATATTTTTTATCATTCTCTGGTCCAAAATATAATAGAAGCGTTATACATGTTCCCACAGGAGTGAGTTCAGGAAAGTGTCCTTCATTGAGGGCAAGCAGGTCCTGTCTGGTGGCGGGGCTGACGTCATGCTTTCTCCAGTAGTGCTGGAGACCAAAAACCTGGACGATTTTGACGCAGTTGGCCCCATTGCCTCTACAGTGTAAGCATAATCACAGATAAAAATAAACAGAGGTTCTTATGACCGCAGCGAACGCCTCAGAGGCATTTATAAACAGACTACGACTACAGTAATATACATTTTTTTATAAATCTGAGGAAATAATCACTACATTTACCCATGAGTATTTGGGGAAAATACAGAGGGAATCAAACGATAGAACCCTTTTTAGATAGAATCAAATGAAATGTTCAAACTAACAATAAAATTCTATATAAAAGATCCATATACATTTTTATGGTTCATTCAACAGTTTCTTCAGAAAAAGTAGGTAAATTTGAGTTTTGTCGAAAACAAGTTTCGTGATTTTTTGAAATAGTTCCTCCCATTTTAAATATGATTAAAAAAGCCATAAACTTAAAACCCTACATAATATATAGGGGCTACCCCCCCCCCCCCCCAGTGATCATGTTGGGAGCCCCCGATGATCAACTTGGGGGTAATCACCCGTTATCATCTTGGGTAGTCCCCATAGTCAACTTGACTAGCACCCCGTAATCAACTTAGGTAGCCCCTCGTCTATTACAGTTTTTTTATTTGTTTGTCCAAATGACTAAATTGAATGAATAAAGTTATTAACCAGTTATTAACCAGAATTATAATAAAGTTATTATCCAGCCTTTTGTTAATACATTAACGGTATTTTGCTAAGCCCAGAACCAGGTTAATTCCTCAGAAAACTTGCAATGATAGAATAACACCAAGGAGTGGTGTTTAAGCAATTAACAAATAGGTCTGAAATATTTTTGTAGTAAAGGATTTTAGGAACGTAACTTTAACCAGACTACGGAGTGGAACAAATTATTGGGCCTAGGGGCGCCAAAATACTAAATCCGGCCTTTAACCGCCTATTTCAGCATGATTAAAATAGGCTGGACACTTAAAACCTTGTACACTATTTACGTTGGCCTCTCCGTTTACTAGCCTCTGTGATCAACTTCAGTGGCACACAGCTATCGACTTATGCAATCCCCGGCGATAACCTTGGTTAGACTCTGTGATCAACATTGGCATCCCGCATGACCAACTTGCGTAGCTCCCGTGATCCTGTTGGTAACCCCCTGTGATCAACTTGGTTAATCATCCGTGATCATCTTGGGTAACACCCATCATCGATTAGGTTAATCGGCCGTCAATCACTTAGGTAGCCCCATGATTATCTTTTATAGTCCCCCATGATCCACTTTGGTAACCACCCATAACAATCTGTGATCAACTTGGAGAGCTCCTGTTAATCAATTTTGGTAGCCACTTGTTATCATATTGGAAAGCACCCATGACTGACTAGCTATTGATGCTTAAACCACAAGGGGGTTTGGGAGCGAAGCCCCCAACGAGTGAAGCGAGTCTGCTTGATAATAGTGAACATGTCTACAGACCAATACTTTTCAATCATAATCTTAACTTTGTGTATTCCTTTTTATTAAGTTTGTTGATGAACAAATTTTAATTCATGTTACTAATAAATAGAGCGAAGCGAGTACTCTATTTATTAGTATAAATACACAATGGTATTACTTAGCTTATTTAAAACGTGTTCGTTTCATTTGGTTTTAATTATCATTATCAATAGATATATTTATCAACCTCTAGAAGCCAAGAAAATATTGTTTCACGAACTTCTTAACTTGGTGGCACATAGTCATCGACTTACGCAACCCCCGGTGATGACCCATCCAGTGTTGATGCCTTGGATGGGGGCTCTGTGATCAACATTGGCATCCCGCATGACCAACTTGTTTACGAAGCTGCCGTTATCCTGTTAGTTAATCACTATTTAACCAACAGATGATCATGGATCAATTTGGTAGTAGTGAAAATTGTCAGGAATTGGACTCAGGTTCGTATAGTATCACGGAAAATGAAGGCGCTACCTTTTAATTAATTAATTATATGTTTAAAAATGAAGGCGCTACCTGCAATACAGTATTGAAATGCGGGACTTGCCTACTAAAACATGAAGGCGCTTTTTATTTATTAATAAATACACTGTTAGCCTACCTATTTAAATTAATTTTTTATTTAATTTATGTCATTTTTTGTAATAAATACACTGTTAACCTAGCTTTCTTATATAACTTTCTCTCTTAACTTACCTATATTCCAGGAACTCATCTACGGCTTCCTACCATCGTTACCTATACTTATCTATCTAATCATGGTTGTGTACGTAATTAACACTCTAGGCAACCCGCAATACATGTTTTAATTAAAAATCAAGGGGCAGCTATTATTTATATTAATTATTTACTTCTTTTTATTTTTTATTTAATACACCGTTACCTACCTATACTTATCTATCTAATCATGGTTGTGTACGTACTTAACACTCTAGGCAACCCGCAACACACGTTTTAATTAAAAATTAAGGGGCAGATATTATTTATATTATTAATTTACTTCTTTTTTTATTTTTTATTTAATACACCGTTACCCCCCATATACTTCTCTATCTAATCACAGTTGTGTACGTACTTAACACTCTAGGCAACCCGCAATACACGTTTTATTTAAAAATCAAGGGGCAAGTATTATTTATATTAATTATTTACTTCTTTTTTATTTTTATTTAATACACTGTTACATACGAGGCCTACTGGTGTACGGCGGCCGAGCTTTATCGCTGTTATCACATCACTTGACCTCTAAGGTCAACCCGAGGCTGTTATCACATCTGCTTCCGTTACCACAAGCATTGTTTTACATCTCGTGTCTTGCACAATCTCTTTTAACGTAATCGGAGTTTCATGTCTGGACAGGCGCGTGACCTAATTGCCCCAACAGTACTACACAGGATGACGTAATCGGATTTTCATGTCTGGACAGGTGCGTGACCCAATTGTCCCCCCCCCTCATCCATCCCTATATAAACGACCAACACATTCAATCTTTCTCACTTCTGCTCTTGCGCTCGTACTGATCAGACGCGTCCTCACTTTGCTCCTACTCGTTATTAAATACAATTATCTTGTAATTTATATTTTGACCTTTGTTCTTTGTACAGTATTTTGAATTTGTTTCAATATTAACAAACTTATCTTGTAAAGTAAATTAACGTTTGTAATTTTCCGTTTAATTACCAAATATGGAATCCTACGCCATAAACCGCAACCTTGTAACCATTTCCCGTCGGTTTAGTACTTACGGTTCCGATCTCCTTACTGTTCTGACTCAACATAAAAACAAAATTATGTCTGAAATAAATAACCACCTATACAGGCTCGGGGGAGTTAAATGGTATATTTCCGTTCAAATTAAATTTACCAAAATTGTTAATAACGAAGAAATCTCAACTACTCCATTCTTTCACGGCAAAACTCGTCCTTTGCTACCTTCCGATTCTCTAGATATTCAGTATTCCGAGGCTACAGACAAAATTTTAGAAAGCGTGGCTAAGTGGGTAAGTCAAGGTAGTGGGTGGGTAATAGAAAATGTTTTACGACTCGATCTGTTTATTGTTAAATTTCAACCTTTGTACGCCTCTTCTTTCATACCCACCCCGAAAAAAATTTCTCACCCTACTAAGGGAATTGTAAATATTAAAAATTACGATCAAAAATGTTTCCTGTACTCTGTACTTGCCCAATTGTACCCCGACCGAAATAGGCGAGTAAGCTATTATGAAATCTTAGAATCTAAATTAAACATGTCTGGGATTAGCTATCCTGTCAAAATTACCGATTTAGATAACTTTGAAAAATTGAACCCTGCTATCTCTGTAAATGTCTTTGGATTTGAAAACGACGAAATTTATCCCCTAAGAATAACCAAAGAAAAATTTAGAGCTCAACATGTAAACTTGTTACTACTGACTACTGACACTACCTCCCACTACTGTCTCATTACTAACATGTCCCGACTTTTAGCTCACTTGACTAAATACGACCGTGCATCTTACTACTGTGACTACTGCCTACACAGATTTCGTACTAATGACTCACTTACTAACCACTTACCTTTGTGTTCACCACACGGTGCACAAAAGACCAGACTTCCTACTGATGACGAAAAATACATGTCCTTCACAAATTACACTCTAACTCATAAAGTCCCATTCACCATTTATTGTGATTTTGAGTCCTTTGTCGTTCCAATCGACACAGCACTGAACGACCCTACTACTTCACACACTACCAACACTGCCCATCATACCCCTTCAGGTTTTTGCTATGTAATCATTGATAGTAATGGCAAACCAGTAAAACAACCCAAAGTCTATAGCGGCCCCGACGTTGTAGATACTTTTCTAAATTGTTTGATTGATGAGTCTAATGAGCTCTTACCCATTATTAAAAAGAATATTCCTATTAATATGTCTCCGCAAGACAAAATTATTTTCCAAAATGCTACCACCTGTCACCTTTGTCAAAAACCTTTACACGGAGACAAAGTGGCCAATCATAATCACCTAACGGGGCAGTTCTTGGGACCCGCCCACAATTCATGCAATCTAAATTATAAAGTTCCCAATCACATTCCTGTATTTTTCCATAACCTCAGAGGTTATGACTGCCACCACTTGATCCAAGGGTTAGGTAAATTCAAAAAAGAAAAACTGTCATGTATCGCTACAACCAGTGAGCGGTACATTTCAGTCACCCTTGAATCTTTACGATTTTTGGACTCACTCCAATTCCTTAACGCTTCTTTGGACACACTCGTGTCCAACTTAGTTTCTGACGGGGCATCAAAATTCAAAATTTTAGGGCAGTGTATGACCAACACAGACTTACTACTACGAAAAGGTGTCTTTCCCTACACTTACATGACAGACGAATCAAAATTTAACGATACTGAACTGCCTCCCAAGGAGGCGTTCTACAACGACTTAACCAAAACACATATTTCAGACGATGACTATGCACACGCACAGACTGTATGGAATACTTTTGACATGACTACTATGAAACAGTATCACGATCTTTACCTACTAACAGACGTATTGTTACTTACCGACGTCTTTGAAAATTTTAGGACGACTAGTATGACTTACTACGGGATTGACCCCTGTAACGTCTACTCTGCCCCCGGACTGGCATGGAATTCCATGCTGAAAATGACAGACGTACATCTTGAACTACTTACAGACATTGACCAACACCTCTTTGTCGAGTCTGGGATCCGGGGCGGTGTCTCCATGATACCCAACCGGTACGCCCAGGCCAACAACCCTTACTTACCACACTTTGACAACACAAAACCGACTAATTACCTACTTTATCTAGATTGTAACAACCTATACGGAACCAGTTTATCCGATAGAGTTCCAGAGTCTGATTTCAAATGGATAGACCCACAGGACATTGACATTACAAACATACCCGACGACTCTGACACCGGTTACATTTTAGAAGTTGACTTACACTACCCTGACCACCTACACGACTTACACTCAGACTTCCCACTAGCCCCCGAACGAAAAATGGTGACATACGACATGCTATCGACATACTGTAGGGACTTGCTAGACGAACTCGACTATAAACCCCCCAAGACTGAAAAACTACTGACTACTCTCTCTGACAAAACCAAGTACGTTGTACACTACAAGACTCTAAAACTTTACTTACAACTTGGACTTGTACTGACCAAAATTCACAGATCTCTAAGTTTTAAACAGTCTGCCTGGTTAGCCTCATTTATCAATTTTAATACGGAGAAAAGAAAAGAAGCGAAAAATAACTTTGAAAAAGATTTTTTTAAATTAATGAACAACGCTACGTACGGGAAATCATTGGAAAATGTTAGGTCGCGTATTGATTTTAAACTAGTAAATAACGAAAAACAATTGGTTAAATGGACAGCTAGTCCCAGACTTAAAACATTTTTTGCTTACAATAAAGATATCGCGGGATTGGCTTTAAAAAAACAAACAATTTTCCTAAACAGACCCATTTATGTTGGATTTACAGTATTGGAAATTTCAAAATCAATAATGTACAACTTTCACTACAACTGGGCAATTGCAAAGTATGGGAAAAACATAAAACTTTGTATGACTGACACAGACTCACTATTCTACAACGTATATACTCCTGACGTTTACACAGATATGAAAAACGAATTACACCTTTTTGACACGTCCGACTATCCACCTAGCCACCCATGCTACAGTGTAGAAAACAAAAAAGCGTTAGGAAAATTTAAAGATGAACTAAACTCAAATCCGGCTAGGGAAATAATTGGCTTGAGAGCGAAATGCTACTCCATTTTAAATTATGATCTAGAGGAAAAGAAGGTAGCCAAAGGCGTCCCCCGAGTCGCAATAAAAAAACAATTAAAACATGAAATGTACAAAGATTGTCTTTTAAATAATTCGTTAAAAACTACATCCGCTTTAAACATCCGTAGTGAAAAACATAAAATTTACACACAAAATATTTCAAAATTATCACTTTCCCCCTTTGACGATAAAAGATACATCTTGAATAATGGAATTGATACACTAGCATACGGACACCATTTAATTAGTAAAAAACGAGCTTTAGAACACGATCATGATTTCATTAATAAAAAACCGAAACCTACCCATAACTCAAACATAAACTTTGAAACAGAAAAACAATAATCTATACACTTCAAACATAAAAATTAATAAAAGAACAACTAAAATTGCATACTGTCAGAACGTCTTTCCAGAACCATTAACCTCTGACTGACCACCACTCCCTCCCCCCACCACATCCATCCTTATCGCACTAATGGCGTCGATCCTACTACATCGGAACCTTTCTAAAATATTGGACAGTTTCTTTGTATATATGAAGATTTGTACATAACTTATCCGTAAATTTGTAATATTTGTAAATAACCGGGTCCTTTAGCAGTTTCAATGTACATGCAAAGTCTACGAGTAATACTTTGAGCAGTACCACACTGTTACAGGTTACTAACATGTCCGTAGAAACCCAATTTACGACATTGGATGGGCTCAACTCGTCCGTAGTGCAATATAAAAACCTCGTACTGGGCGGACCTTCTTCTTGATTACGGTAACTCCTACGCCAGGTAAGTAATGTTAAGTTAGTTTTAAGTAAACTCTTTTACCGTCAACCTTTAAAAAACGATTTGTAAAGTAAATTCTGTTATAATATGGACACTTTTGTGAGTTTACATAACTACAATTTATTAACGGATATCTCCAGCTCTGTGTGAATTTCTATAGAATACCGTACCATCGAGGTGAGGGCGGCCCAAATTCAATAAAAAATCGCCCGACTGTTCTCTAAGGCAGCCGTAAAACGCGTAAGACCTGAGGCGGTCCTGCAGCTTGGGGCTGGGCTAATCCCCATAAGACCTTGAGTCACAGTCCGGGCCCTCGTAAGGTACGTGTATGATTGAATGTTACACTCTATGGCTGGACAGTATCCGTAGGTCCCGTGTGTGAGGGAGAGTAACCTACAAAAAAGAAAAAAACACAAAAACCTACTGTAAAAAAACAGAATCAAAAATAATAAAAACAAATTTATAAATAAAAACACCTTTGTAAGTCTGTACGTCACATTGAAAGGCTTCTCTAAGTAAAGTGATGTCTTTAATTACAGAGGGACCCAAAAAATACAAAAAATAAATAAAAAAATTATAAAAAACAATAACTAAATAATACTGAGAGGTAGCATTTTGTTGGTTGGCTACCACCGTAGTGAGTGAGGTTGGGGCTCATTACACTAAAATACCCGTGGGGGATACCAGTCCTCTATCGGGCGCGTCCCATGGGAATTGGGCAATGCCCTTCAGTTTTGCCTTCAGCTTACTTGAGGATAGTGAGGAATTAAATACTCACCGTGAAAAAAAACTGGTTAAATCAAAAACATTAATAAAATCTGCGAGAAAGATCATGGTATAGTACAGAATCAGGAAGTGATCTTAGTAAGATATGGTAAAACTTTCTATAAAAAGAGTAAATTTCATCCAAAAGTAAGAAACAACAACAAGTATTAGGTATCTCCTCATTCCCCATACCTGTCTGTAATCCCAACAAGTATTAGGTATCTCCTCACTCCCCATACCTGTCTGTAATCCCAACAAGTATTAGGTATCTCCTCACTCCCCATACCTGTCTGTAATCCCAACAAGTATTAGGTATCTCCTCACTCCCCATACCTGTCTGTAATCCCAACAAGTATTAGGTATCTCCTCACTCCCCATACCTGTCTGTAATCCCAACAAGTATTAGGTATCTCCTCACTCCCCATACGTGTCTGTAATCCCAACAAGTATTAGGGATCTCCTCACTCTCCATACGTGTCTGTAATCCCAAAAAGTATTAGGTATCTCCTCACTCCCCATACGTGTCTGTAATCCCAACAAGTATTAGGTATCTCCTCCACCCTACCTAATGTTAATTTACAGCATATTTTACTTCCTGAAAAAGTAATAAGTTTCTTGTGTTATTTTACATTTTAAAATATTATATTTGTAAATTTTGTAGTTTAAACATGAAATATTAATCTTATAGTATTGTCAAATCAAACACAATCTTATAAACCAATCTTTTTAATATATTATTCATGAGGCCTTCCGATAGAAAATCATACTACTATCATCATCAAACTCTAAAAAAGTATTTAATACAAAAGTAAATATAATTATTTAAGAATGATATATAACACATGTTTTTAAATTTTCAAGGACTCCCGATTAAAGTTTTGAATATTGATTTAAAATTGTATTTGATTTGAAATGCTTTGTATAAAAACCGATATAGGTTCATCTTAAACAAACCTAGAATATCTTATATTTAGGTTTCTTTAAAGGGATTAAAAATCATTTAGAACACCTCTTAGAACGTAATTTCAATCAAAGCTGAAATTCCTAAATCTGGTGGGATAAGAATTAAAAGTTTATTTTAATTGCTAAATCTTAATCTTTTTAAAATATAAAACTATAAATAATAATTTAATTTCTTATATAATTGTAAGTTTGAAATAATCAGTATCTATGTATATTTACTGTCTTTAAGATGTTTAAAATAACTTGAGAGATCAATAAATAATCAATAAATTGCGTGAGACAAGAAGAGTTTATACAAACTCTTGAAATAATTCAAGTCAGATTGACAACTGTTTTGAAATGCTCATTCATTATTCATTTTTGTCTTTCGGTTTTTCAGTTTTCGTTTTAAATAAAATGATATTATTTCTAATCTTCGCTTCAGAACAAACTGATCTAGGGGCCTTATCTTACTCTGAAAAGTCAGCGATATTATTAAGTTAATTGATTTGTAATAACATTCTTATTGTTATCTGTTTCTAACTAATTTCATAACTACGATATATGAATGTAATAAGCTTATTTGAATGGTGTATATTTGTTCTTAAAGTTTATACAGATATCTTATGCACATTACTATAGATCATAGCACCTTATTTTTCCATGCATATATCAATGGCTCATAATAGATCAAATTTGTCGTTTATATATTGTCTTGACATATAAATTTATGTTTAATATTAAGACAGACGAGGCCCGTGTGACAATTCGTATGATAAACATCGTTCGACATGAATAATTTAGTTTTAAATTGAAAGGTATTTTACTCTGTAAAACAATTTTATACTTAGTGGTGTGAGCGAATCGTGACAAGACGATAAAAAATTATTTTAACTTCAGTTGTTCATTGATAGTCTGGCTGTGACTATTTGTTAGATAAAGGCATAGATAAATAACATGGCAGTAAAACTTATTATGTTTGCTTATAGAGAGACAAAGAAAGAGATTGGTTATCATATCTGAAGGAAATGATTCACGGAGTCCATTTGTCTTCTTGCGCCTTCTATATAAATAAGCACTTCTTTATTTTTATTGCAAACACAATCCTAATTGATGTAAGATAGAAATCAATTTTACAAATGACTTTGAATGAGCTAGACATGAAACTTGTTTCTAATTAAACCAATTATCTGTTTGTAGAATGAGAAAATTAACATCTATGTTATATTTGCTTTGGATTTATGGAATGAGTATATTGAAGTACTAATCAATCGATTCATGGAGAAAGTTTTATGTTATTTATTTATATTTTCACAAGTGACTAAAGGTTGTATTATGGAATGTCTAATAATATTTTATAAAATAACTATTATATAACTACTGTAGTTTGGGGAGAGGGTTACATTTTTACAGATGCCTGAACTTGTAAAAAAATACATCTATTTTAGAAGAAATTAAATAAAATGACGACTTAGTACTTTAAATTCAAGAGGTTAGACGCCAACGCCGGTTAGATGTGGGACTTTAATCTGTATGTAAACAGATTTAACCCCCTGTCCACTTCCGAAAGGGCTGTTTCCCCAGATAGTTGATTGATGGATCTTGATGGATTAAAGTGGACGTTGTCAGACACAAGAGGTTTTACGTCCACGATGATTAGATGTGGGACTTTAATACGTAAGTAAACAGATTTAAACCCCTGTCCACTTACGGAAGGGCTGTTTTCCCAGATTGATGATTGATGTTGATTGATGGATTAAAGTGGACGTTGTCAGACACAAGAGGTTTTACGTCCACGATATTTAGATGTGGGACTTTAATACGTAAGTAAACAGATTTAAACCCCTGTCCACTTACGGAAGGGCTGTTTCCCCAGATAGTTGATTGATGGATTAAAGTGGACGTCGTCAGACACAAGAGGTTTTACGTCCATGATATTTAGATGTGGGACTTTAATACGTAAGTAAACAGATTTAAACCCCTGTCCACTTACGGAAGGGCTGTTTCCCCAGATAGTTGATTGATGGATTAAAGTGGAAGTCATTAGGCACAAGAGTTATGACGTCAACGATGGTTAGATGTGGGACTTTAATCTGTAAGTAAACAGATTTAATCCCCTGTCCAATTGCGGAAGGGCTGTTTTCCCAGATAGTTGATTGATGGATTAAAGTGGACGTCGTCAGACACAAGAGGTTTTACGTCCACGATATTTAGATGTGGGACTTTAATACGTAAGTAAACAGATTTAAACCCCTGTCCACTTATGGAAGGGCTGTTTCCCCAGATAGTTGATTGATGGATTAAAGTGGACGTCGTCAGACACAAGAGGTTTTACGTCCACGATATTTAGATGTGGGACTTTAATACGTAAGTAAACAGATTTAAACCCCTGTCCACTTACGGAAGGGCTGTTTCCCCAGATAGTTGATTGATGGATTAAATTGGAAGTCATCAGGCACAATAGGTTTGATGTCAAGGATGGTTAGATGTATGACTTTAATCTGTAAGTAAACAGATTTAACCACCTGTCCACTTTCGGAAGGGCTGTTTGCCCAGATAGTTGATTGATGGATTAAAGTGGACGTCATCAGGCACAAGAGGTTTGACGCCAACGATGGTTAGATGTAGGACTTTAATCCTGATCACTTATCTAATTTGGTGGAAGTGTGCGTGTTTGGACAAAAGACATTTCTCTGTTTCCATGTTTTTACTCTAGTTCAAATTGTAAATGCTGATTTCAATATTCATATTTCTAAACTTTCGTCGAATTTGTTTTGTTACAAAAACGTGTATCCAAAGTTTAGGATGTAAATATGTACTTTAAGTAAACTTAAAATCTAGTATCATACATTTAATTTTGGACTTTCAGTAATTTTTTGTGTGTGACGATTAAGCTAAAAAAAATATTTCTTTACCTTTTTATTTCTTCATAAGTTTTCCGTCTTATCCCTTCAGTGCAACTAGCTCTGTTATTGAAACCTAAAATGCATGTTATACTTTGTTTTTATTAAGGGTTAACATTTATTAACTTGTATTATACACTTATAAATTATTCCGCAGTTTAGTTGTGTTCTGTCTTATATATTTGCTATTTATCTACGCTCTATCATTATCATGGATTATGATGGATGATCGAAAAGGAATTTGTTTTTTAGTTACATATATAAAAATACTTTGAAACTTAACCAGGTTATTCTCGACTTACGCAAACTTGAATAAGGAGTGTGAATACAAAGTTATTCAAAACATTCCCAATATGTTTATCAATACATAGGCCAATATATTTATATTTTTAAGAAATCATACAAACAACTCAATTATTTGCCAAATTTAGTTATATTGAATCTTTTAATAATACTAGTTTTAAAGGTTTTAGTTGTACAATTTGTACAGAAAGGAATGACGGTGTTATAGGTAAAAGGAAGAAATACATGTAAAGTAAGATATATTCGTGTTTTACTCGGGAACTATTGAAGAAATAGTAATAAGGTTGAAGCAATAGTTGTTCATAATACAAAGAAAGTATGAACTATAAGAAATAATAAAACATAGGATTATAAGTTGTTGACTAGAATTGAAATTCTAGTATTTTTAATTATGCTATTATTTTAATAGTTTATTCATTACCACATTACGGGCTGGTGTATGTTAAGAAATACAACGGAGTTGAACAAAATAAATGTATTATAATATAAAAAGTACAAATATGATACCTTTGTGAATTCTTTTGATAAGGGGTTAATAAACTTGGTTTATAAAAAACCATTCATTTTGTTTGAAATTATTTTTTAATACATTATTTATGTTTTTTAATGTTTGCATGTATATTTTAATAAATTGCTCCTTATATGTTTATGAAAGGAATTAGTATTTTTTTGCAAAAAGATTTTTAAATATTGTATGGAAGACAATAAATAAAACAAAAAACTGTGTTCTTAAACTCCTTCTAATACAGACTCTAACAAGGACAGACTTAAAGAGCTCGTGGTTGCTGTCATTTTATTTCACCGCCATAACTTTTGAGTTAACAACGGTTATCAACAATGTACCGCAATGGTTATTGAGTTGTTGAAGGTTATTGAGTTGCCTTGCCAATGACATGATTGTAAATTATACTTGTTTATCTACTTCAAAATAAACGCTATGGATAAAATAGGAAGAAAGAAACAAATGAAATAGTACGAAATAATATTTATTTGCATATTATAAGTCAACAAGAAAAGACAAATTGCAGGATTATGAGAAATAGACGCGTTACGTGTATTCATAAGATAAATGGATTGTTTAATTAGTTTATGGCCAGCTTGATGGTTACACTCGTTATAGACGAGGACAGTTAGGGAGTGGTTAATGTCCCACATGTAACATGAAACAGTCACACTGGCCATCTGCCATTGTAACTCCAATACGTATGTGGATGGTTGACTTTAACTGTAACAGGAAACAGTCACACTGGCCATCTGCCATTGTAACTCCAATACGTATGTGGATGGTTGACTTTAACTGTAACAGGAAACAGTCACACTGGCCATCTGCCATTGTAACTCCAATACGTATGTGGATGGTTGACTTTAACTGTAACAGGAAACAGTCACACTGGCCATCTGCCATTGTAACTCCAATACGTATGTGGATGGTTGACTTTAACTGTAATAGGAAACAGTCACACTGGCAACTCTAATCTCTTGTAATCTAATATCTAATTTAGAACAATTTATGTTATGTACCACTAACTGTATCAATTATTTTTAATTTTAAACGTTTAGCCTACCACAATTTTATTCAATTTGTGTTTTTACTTAACAGTTGTTAATCGAATAAATCAATCAATTAATATAGCTCCATAATTAGAATCTACATTTTCTGGTGACCACCACGAAATCATCTTGTATTGATATTTACAAGATGACCAGACGTTTCGCCCATACTGTGATGTGCATCCTCAGTGGTTTCTCTGAGATTCACTGAGAAACCACTGAATCTCACAGTTTCGCCCATACATCGCAGTATGGGCGAAACGTCTGGTCATCTTGTAATATTGTAGATAGTACCTTGACTCGGTTGTCACCGGAAAATGTAGATGACTTATGACACCGGCACTTATGACACTTAAGACTAAGTTCTAGGATAGCTCCATAATAATACCATGGGAATTTTGGAGGCCAGTCGGATGGAGTCCTAAAACCCGAGAGGAAAATCCTTTCTTAGTGAGCCTTA